>QVTG01000235.1:19023-35679 GCA_013305925.1 Geotrichum reessii | reverse complement strand
AATTTATATTGTTATCAAAAAAAAAAAAGATAAAACTTGGATAATAAACCCAGTTTTTTTTTTTTGCCACTGTAAAAAGAGTTTGTTTTTTTTTTATTTTTAAAAAAAATAAAAAAAAAATTTTCAATTTTTCATTCAAAAAAAAAAGGTATAAACTATAATAAGTAATACAAAAATACTATATATATAAAAATTTCAATTAAAATTTTCCTTTTTTTTTTTTTTTTTCATGACAACTTCAAGTGCTGTTAAGCATTGACCAAAATGTTTCTAAAATTTTTTTGTGTTTACAAAAAAAAAAAAAAAGGGGTGTTTTTGCTCACTATTTTGGTAACCACGGCTAAAAATCGCATCATAGCAACCTTCAAAACCAAAATTTAAATATCACCAGTATATCTTATTAAAGCTATTTATATATGTGTAAAAAAGAAAAAGAAAACAGGTTTAATGATAAGAAAAATCAACACACATCACAAAAAAAACATGAAAAACATAAATCAAAAAACAAAATCTCATCATCATTAGGTTGTGGGGGGGGTCATCGTATGAAAAAAATAAAATAAAATGTAAAAAACAAGAGAGCCAGTTGCAGGCTAACCACCATGTGGGTTTGCCATTGTAATTGCTGGATGGTTGCATGTATATGTACATTACTGCGTGCTTGAATGGTGAATTCCATCGTTTTAAAAAAGCGAGGGAACACAATGCTAAACTATCGTCCTCCTCCTCCCCACACAAAAAAAAAAAAAAAAATATTATTTTTTTTTTTTTTTGTTTTTCTTTTTTGCTGAGCAAAATAAAGAGAGAAAGATAAACGTTACACCCGGACCTTACCAGACAGTTTGAGGCCAGTAGTGGGATCGACAATCTCAATACCTTTGCGCTTGACCTTTGGCGAGGCCACAGTAGCGAGAGGAACCGACGCGGCAGGCGCAGGGGACGTTGCAACAAAAAGACCATGATTGTTGATATAAGGCATCGGATGGTGATGTTGACGATGGGGCTGGGAATGCGTGTTGACCAGCGCGGGGCAAAACTCGAGGTCGTCCTCGAGGTCAAACCCGCGCGAGGCCTCAAACCTGGCCTCCAACTCAGCCACAGCACTGCTGCTGCTGCTACTACTACTACTGCTGCTACTACTGCTGCTGCTGTTCCGGTTAGAGCCGAGGTATCCTACACCAGTAGCAGCGGCTCCTTTGCTGTACACAGAGGTTTTACTGAGAGGTGGCGATACGCTGCTGGTCCGGTAGTAGGTAGTAGGTGGAGACGCCGACGACGACGACGAAGTCTCGTCATGGTACTGTTGTTGGTAGTAATAGCTCATTGTTGAAGTAAAAAAAAAGCGGGCGAAATATAATCAAAAAGGTAATAATTTATAGAGAGTAAAAGGAAAAAAACAAAAAAGAAAGAAAAGGAAAAAAAAAAAAAAAAAAAGTAGCAACTGTAAAACTATATAAATAAAAAAAAAAATAATCTAAATTTAATATGTATAGATGTTTTTTTTTTTGGCTTCTTTTTTGAAGGGGGGGAAAACAGCAAAAACGAGATTTTAAGTTTTGTTTTTGTTGAAATGAAAAAGGGATTTTGGTTTTGTTGAAAAAAATATTATTATATGGCATCTGTTTAGAAGGTGTATATATGTCATAAGGGTTAGGGGTAACTACATGTAAAGAAAACATGAGACTTTAATGTCGTCTGTTGTTAATATCGTCATTGATTTTAGTATTATTATTGGTATTAATTTCAGTATTATTATTGGTATTAATTTTAGTATTATTATTGGTATTAATTTTGACATTATTATTACTTTCAAGACTATTCTTTTTCTTTTTTTTTATTATTGTCATCCTTTCTTTCAATCCATTACCCATTGCTATTTATATGTATATATTACTATATATATACCATTTTTATCTAATCAAATATTACAATTTTTCACGACACAAAAAATAGAAAATAAAACTTTTTTTATTTTATTTTAAAAATTGATTATGACATTCATAAACACTGCATAGAAGCTATACACACGCCTTTTTGTTTTCTCTCTCTTTTATTCTGTCATGTGAACAGCGATTACATAATCCTTGCTTGATGGCTCGAGAGTAGGCTTTGTTTCAAATGAACCCAAACCCTTAAAACTGTCGTGACATTTTCGGGTTTGTTTTCTCTTGGCATCCAAACATAATAAACTAAAGAATTTTTTTTTTTGTTCTAACCATAATGACTTTTTGATAAAACTTTTTTTTTTTGGTACCTTCCGTAATTATGTGTCTTAAGAAAGAGAACAAGGGAGTCATAATTTTTTTTTTTTTATATAAATATCGGAAAAAAACGAAAAAAAAAAAAAGACTCTGTTATACTCACATTTTTGCTGGTATATTAGGTCACACCCGCCGCTTGCATCAACACCTCCAGTGAGCTTTTGGGCTGTCCTGAAGAGGATGATAACGATGCAGAAGTTGATGATGTCACGGGTGCTTGTGGTGGTAGGGGTGGCATGTAGTAGCCGTTATTAAAGTTAGAATTATTTATTATCATGTTGCTGTTGTTATTATTATTATTCATAGTCATGCTGTTGTTACCCATGCTTAGTGTATTGGGCATAATTGCTATTTGGTCTACGTAAATCGGCGGCAGTGACTTGTTGGTGTATGCTTCCAGCGGTAGCGACGGCAGTGGTTTCGTCAGATTCTTCTTTTTGCGTTTCTTGTTCTGGTGATGAGAATGTTTTTTTAGCGTCTCGGGCTTGGGCAGAAATCGGTTACCTTCCAGCAAACTCGATAGCGACGGCAGCTTGCGGTCGTGGTTAAACTCAATGTCGTCCGTATTATCATCGTCGTCAGAGTACCCGCTGCTGCTCCGCACAGTTTCACCGTCTTCATTCAACACATAAGACAGCCACGACGATGACGATGAGGATGCTGTTGAGAATGACGATGAGCATGGAGATAGGTTTGAAATAGGGTAGCTCGGCGGATAAGCCTGGGAGGTGACAGAGTTAAGACTGCTATTACTGGCGCGCGATGAAAGCAAAAAAGTATTGTTGTTGCTGGTATTAAAAGTGGTATTGTTAATGTTGTTTGTATTGTTTTGTATTGTTGGTGACATGCTCATATAGTCAGGTCGTTCAGGCGGAATGCTTAATGGCTTGGGCTTATTTTTTCTTTTATTTCCGTTTATGCTGATATTGCTCGAGTTGTTGCTATTTATGCTGATTGCGTCAAGGTTTTCATCAGCATGAACTGTCTGAATATGCTGTCGCAAGTTGTCCATGCGAGAAAAGTACCGGTTGCAGTGGCATTTGAATGGGCGTTCACCCGTATGCTTCCGAATATGCCGTGCCAGGTGCTCGGACCTCGTAAACGTCATCCGGCAATCTCCAAACCCGGTACATTGAAATATTTTTGGATACTTTGTCGGTTTGCTTGATTTTTTTTCACCACTTGTCTTGGTAGAGGACATGATGAAAGGGAAAAAACGAGGGTGAACAACAAAACAAACAACAACAACAAAAAAAAAAAAAGGAAGAAAAAAAAAAAAATTTGTAGGCGTTAAAAAGAATTGGTGGTGGTAGTAAGACTGAATGAGGGAAAAACTAGAGGAGAAGAAAAAAAGGGGGAAAAGAAAGAGAGGAAAAGAAAAAAGAAAAACAAAAGGGAAAATACATATATATATATACATACAAGTATTGGGTTTTTTTTTTTTTAAACACAAAGTTATATTAGTCGTTGAAAAAAAAAACAAAAAAACAATTATTTTATTTTTTTTTTCTCCTTTTTCTTAAAAATTCAAAAAAAGGTACCCAAATTTAGTTTCAAACCTTTTTTTTTGTTTTTTTTTTTGTTTTTTTTTGCTGGTGGAAAAATAATTTCTTTTTCTTTCATACATTTTTTTTTTTTTTTTTGTTATTAACACACACAAACCTGTTTTTTTTTATTTTTTTTTTATTTAATAAAATTTCCCTTTTTGTAACACTGTACAAGAAAAAACAAAACAAAAAAAGTTTAAAATTTATAAGAGCTTTGACATTCTATACAATAATATTAACATGGTCCGACACCACCACCATTATTAATAATAATACTATAATCAAGACCAACAGCATCAACAACCACAAAAACAAGACTCAATGGTTAAAACATATGACAACATGAAAGCTTATGTTATAATATATATATATTATTTCATATATTCATACAACAGCACATTTAAAGGAAATTGTCATTAGTAAGCTGAAACCACTCAACAGTGTCCTTGAAAGCACGCTCTTTCGCATACTTGACAACAGGAAGCGAAATGTCGCCTCTAATAGCAAATCCGTGACCAATACCATTGTACAGCACCTGACGGTATTTGATACCTTTCTTGCCCAACTCAATCAAAGCCTTTTCAGTCTCATGGCGGAGCTCAGTTGTGTAAATGTAATCATCGTCCGGAGCGGAAATGTGGAGCGAGCCCTTGATAGCAGCAACCTCCGAAATCTCAACCAGCGACGGGTGGAAGACGGATGCTGACTGAATGTTACCAGTAGACAAAAGACGAATTGCGTACTTGGCACCAAAGCAGTAACCCACAGCAGCAGCAAACTTGGGCTTGCCAAACTTGGCATGGACACCCTCGACAATCTTGTCAACAATGGGTTGAGTGAACTCAATGGTGTGAACTGACAACCACGAGCTGAATTCAAAGTTCGCGGGAGGATTCAACAAGATAGGGTCGGCTTTAAAGAGATCAGGCACAACCACGTAGTAGCCATGCTGAGCGTATAAGTCAGCAAGCAATTGAGCATTGATGAATTTGTGACCAATCACATCGGTAAGAAAGTAAAGAACCTTGTCTTTGGCATTGGCCTCATCACCAGTGACATAGGACTCGACTATATTGAATTAATAACACAATATTGTTTAATATTTCTTTCAGGCATCTTACCTCCATTGAAGTCAACAATTTTACCAACAGATTCGCCGGCTGGAATCTAAAAGTTAGAATTTAAACAAAAAAAAAAAAATGAATTATTGAAAAAAAAAAGTCGTACTATGTTTAAATCCGCGGGTGCAGCAATCAGCAGGAGGAAGTGAAGCCATTATTATTTTGATGTTGTAAAGGGTAGAGAGAAAGGTGAAGAAGGAAAAAAAAAAAAAAAAAAAAAAAGGACAAAAACACTAATATTTATACTACATCAAAAACAAAAAATAAACTAGATCACAGCAATGAGAAACTGTTAGTCACAAAACGTGTTGATGGCGTTATGAAGATGAGTAACATCCAACAACACTGTCAGAAGCTTTCCATCAAGCATAATCCATTGAGTCATTTTTGCAACATCATTCATAGTCCTTCATAGCATTTACCGTGAAAGCAATTGAGTCTCCACACGCTTTGAATCATATAAAATGATACATTACCCGTTCATCTTTCATTGGTGCTTACCCGGTCGGACCTACAAATCTCTAATCTTTCCCCACCTCATTTCTTTGTACCGACTGCATTAAAATCTTCGACTCCTGTTCACACACTGAATATTTGAACCTTTTTTTTTTTTTTTTTTTTGCAGACTACAAGCGTGGTGTGAAGATATCCATATTCACTGCAAGTTTTTGCTTGTGTAAACTTCATTGGAAATAAAAAAAAAAAAAAAAAAAAAAAAAAAAAACATGGCCGCTTGGGTATTCTATGATTTTGTTTAGCAATCACATCCTGAATCTAGAGTGATTCCAAGTAAGCATGTTTCTAGTAGTCTTTGGTTTTATCTTCCTGTTACTTCTAAAAAAGCAGCTTCTGGGTCTCGAATTTTGGGATAAGAATATATATATGATGTTGTAGTTTCCGTAGATTTTATTTTTTTTAAAATAAATTTCATCAACCACATTTCAAATTCGACCCCGGTCGCATCATTGCTTTCCTGCTCCACCTATAACCGCAAGCGAACATTTCGTTTTTTTTTTTACGCCCCCGGGAGGAGGATGCAAAACTAGCCGAAGATTCTGAGCATTTAACCAATCACATGACTGTCACGTGAAAAATGCTACTGACAACGCCAGCAAAAAACAACAAACAAACAAAAAAACACTGACACAGATTTTTCTCTGAGGAACAACAATTTAGCAAACATTGATAAGCACATTTCTAGGAAGAAAGATTTCAAACCGATAAGCACAATTGTAATTCTAGTGAGCTTGACATCATCTCATTATAAATCATTTAAAACAATTAAAAAAAAAAAAAACATCAAAGATGTGTAGAAGGGACTACATGCAATTTAAAGGTCCCTTGTAACAAAAAATTCCAAACTAGAACGCCACACAGTCCACGATCGATGAAAGTGAGCTTTTCCCAAGTTGGTTTTCAAGTGCTTGAAACAATGAATTTTCAAAAAAGTTGAGTAATACTGAGTGGTACACCGAAGTTAAGCAAAATCATACTAAAATATATAAACTTGCAGACAGTTAGTTTGAGACTCTATCAGGGAAGAATGAGAAAGCTTGAAAAAAAAAAAAAATAATGTTGACATGAAACTACTAAAGAAACGGCAGCTCCAGTTAGAAGTGCGTATAATATCTTTTATTATAAATGACTTTGACATGTTTTGCTGGCCTCGACCATTTTGAGATCATACACAAACATGCCCTTACAGACTACACGCAGGTTCCAGTAGCAGTAAAACATCTTATTTAGGGTATATATGTATTTGACAATCGAGCTTACTAAGATTGTGAGCAGCTTGTAGAGAGCCTGTATCTGTAAGCATAAAAAAAACAAGATTCAGGAAAAGTGAAATTCTGAGCTGCAAGGTTGTTTATTATTAATATTATTATTATATTATTATTATTATTATTATTATTTATTATTTTTATTATTATTATTATTATTATTATTATTATTTATTATTATTATTTATTATTATTATTTATTATTACTATTATTAATATTATTGAGAGGGGAAGTAGGCTTCTAGTAAACTAATTTTAAGCAAAAAAACAACAAAACAAAAAAAACTGAAACATAGCTCATGCGGTGATTCAGAAATAATGAATGCTGAACCGAGTAATAATAATCATAAAAACACATGCAGCAGCCTTTTTGATGATGTTTCGTAGACATGAAAAAAAAAAAAAACATTACAGTATATAACTGTGTAAACAGAGCTTAAATGACTACATATTACACCGCATACCCTTTTTTTTTTTTTTTGATAAGTTTGCTAGGGACAGAAATTACCAACAATGCTAAAATTGTTTGTAGTACTGTATGATACACTTGAAAACGGTCTCAAAAATGTTTAAAACAAATACATGTTGACGTCGGCCTTTTATTATAATCAGTTCATATTGTACATGTAGCTAATTATGAATTAACCTGTTTTTCTTTTTTTTTTTTTTTTTTTTGAAATGATAAACCCCTTCCTTTCTCTTTTACTTGTAGCTCAATTAAAAGCCTGAATGTAATACTAATAATAAAAAAAAAGATAGACATGTTTCAACTGGCTTTAGTTTTTAATTAGAATCAATGTATGAATTCAAAAAGAAAAAATAAAACTGTTATACCTGATTTATTGGTGGTTAATAACCGAGACCATACTCTTTTGCATCATGCGTATGGTATACTGTACGGTGAGTCAAACAATGTAGGTGCTGTGGATCTGTCGTGTTTTAAAATTTGAGCTTTGTTTACTTTGTAAAAAAAATTTTTTTTTTAATACTTGTAAACTGTGTTGTTAACCATTTTTTTTTCTTTCTTTCAAGAATAGAATTAGAATTAGTACTGCATATAGTATTGGGTTAATACAATTTTATTTTTATTTTTTTTTTTATTTTCTGCTTTTTGCTATAACCAATCCAAACTCTCAACCCATTTATAGGCTATCCAGTTTTATTGATACCAACATAAAGTAAAATAATAGTAGTAGAAAAAAAAGATTCGAGTTATCAAAATTTAAAATTATTTATATATTAGTGTTTAATTTTTTTCATATAACTCATAATTAGCTATAAAGAAAATAAACTGAGTATAATAGTGTTTAATTTAATCTTTTCAATATTCAAAGGTTTTCGTCTCAAAAGTTACCATACCAAAAAAAAAGGGCATTACTATCAGTTTAAGCATTAACTTTAGAATCAGTCATGTCAACGTATTGTATTAATCTATTGGTCACCTAAATATAGCTGTCAATATCGTTCAAAGCTTTGAGATATGCTTAAAGCTGTGGGCGTATATCACAAAACTACTACAACAGAAGTAGTACATTGTGCTTTTTAAATACTTCTATCAGCTGTACACCTAATTTCAAGGCTGTAAAACTCTTGACAATAAACGTTCAAAAATAAAGAATTATGTTATCTCAAGATGGTGTCTACAACAACTTTTTTAAAAATAAAAATAAAACCAATTAAAAATCTAACAACGGTAAACGTCACATTATACGCCGCTTTTTGCTGTCACAAACTTGCAGATTCTTTGAAGATCACTGTATTTATATCTTTTGTAGAATGTAGACCAATTTTTGGATTGTTTTCAGTTTCACAGCTTGTGCTGATCTATACTTTTACGGAAAACTTGAACGAATCCCTTTTATTTAGTAAGTTATAACATACTCTGAAAAAACAAATATAAATATATACCTACACCATTAAAATATTTATACTTGACCCAAACATATTATTTATTTGATTTTTAGGAAACTAGTAAAAATGCTTTTTAGGAATACAATCCATGACGTGATATTAAAGAATGAGTTAAGTTTTTGTAATCTTAAACCGATAAGTTAAAGAAAACAAAAAAAAAAAAAAAAACCCTATCAAAATAATTTAAATTTATTTTATAACTTGAAACGCATCTTGATAAAAATATTTTAGGTTACTGTTATCATGGACTGATGACATTTCTATTTTTAAACAGCTTTATTCTGAACATACCTTTCAAACGTTTTTTTTTTTTTAATTTTTTTTTTTATTAAAAGTCTTTCTAATCAAAATATTCAATTCATAAATGTGAATAAAATATAGAAAACTTTCATCAAAATAGTTTAATAGCTTGGGTTTGAGGCTGAGACTAGAAAGCAGAAACCAGCTTTGAATTAAAAAAAAAGAGCTTTTTATTAAAAAAAAATTGTTTTTCATTCATTTTTATAACCAGGCTGCTAGAAGTTACACAATCCTTTTCATAATTAGCAAAAAAAAAAAAAAAAAACAATATAATTGTCTTTCTAAAACTTTTTAGATACTATAACAATTCTTTTTTATAGCTTTGTTAAAGTTACCAAAAAAAAACACCTACTTTTGTTTCAATTACTATTAATTTGTTTTATAGTGGCTGCAATGAAGTTGGTTTGACGTCCCTACCACTTAAAATTAGTTAAATTTGATTATTATCGCTTATGCTTTGATATCGAAATGCAAATTGTTTAATAATTTTTTTTTAATATTTTTATGTTTATTTGCAACTGCTAATAAACGGTCAATGATAATTCCTATAAAGAGATTTTTGCCAGATTGCAAAGGCTGTATCTTTAAAACCAGATGAAATTCTTTGAAGTGATCCAATGTGACTATCTGTTACTAATAAGTGGTTAACAAATTATTTTCCCAAAGACGTCATCGTTAATTAGCCAAGCTGTGCATAAAAAGGTTAGTCCATAAGTAGACCTAATAGCCTATATCACCTCTTGTATTAAGAAAGAGATTGTTTTGTAATTTTAATGCAGTCAAATCCTGGTAATGAAAATATTTCTACAAGAACCAGTAAAAAGTATTGGTTTAAACTGTAACCTTTTTTTGAGTTTTTATTTTATTAATTATTTTTTTATGAGAAGCTTCCGTAAGTTTTTTCAGACACCAACAATCTCCTATACATGTTTAAAAATCTCCTAATTATAATTACTTCCTACAACTAATTTATGAAACTTGATATTATTTGATTGTTTTATTTAATAAAATTTCTAGTTTTTATGGCCAATACTATTTTTTAATTACTTTTCTTGAATTCTTTTTTTTTTTTTTGAACTGGTCCTCGTTACAAACTAAGCTTTTATCAAATGAAAGTATTTTTTTTTGTCCTTATCAGATGAAATCTTTTGTTATGTAAATAGTTTTAAGAAATAGCATTGTGAAAACTATCTATAATTCATGCAATCAATATCTTATAGATTTGATTAAAAAAAAAATAGACCAATCCAAAAGCTTAACAACAAACAAATATGACTTATCATGGTATAATTTGATTTGTTAACTCTAACCCTTGTGCCTGTAATAGTGATTCGGTGAATACAAAAAAAAATAGTTTTTTTCTTTTCAAAAACCACACATTTTCTTGAATCAAACATGTGTCCAGTAGTATATAGTAAGTACGTTTAAAAACTAAAGATAAAAAAGATAATTAAACAACTTGTGAAAAAAGGGTTATATGGCGTGCTAAAAGAAAAAAAATTGTATAAAATAAATTCAGTTCTGTTTAATATTCCTCTTAAACACGACTACGTGACTAATCTTATTTTAGTATACACTCGTATGAAGCTTTAATAATGATTTCTTTTTCAAATCTCAGTTGACAAATGGATCAAAACCAATCCCGTAAGATGAATATAATGGAAGCAAATAATTTTTGTGACGACATGAACCAGCAAAATTTGTAAACAGAAATCCAAGCATTGAATAAGATGAGTTTTTCCATTGTATATGAGTTATAAAATTCATTTCAAAAATATATCTAGGGGTTGGCCAAACTTTTATATGTAATTTTTTTTGAATAAATTTGTAATTTTAAGTTTCTGTCACAAACAACCTATACAGTTTCATGCATAGTTTTTCGACCCCCCAGATACAGAAGTTGCATTTTAATGATAAGTCAATTAAGATACTACCATTATATTATTATTGTCAGTTGATTAAATTGAATGAAACATTTCATTTTCAATACTGTCAATTTTTTTTTAATGAGTGTATGTAATACAGGAATTATCTGGGACTTACACTAGTAGAGTGCAAACTAAAATCAAGCGCATTTAAAACATGATTTTCAAAAAAGAAAAAAAAAGAAATTAATTTTGTGTAATGGTTTATTTGATTTTACAAGTTTTCTTATATATTCAAAAATAACACCATTTTCAATAATCAAATTTAGATGACTTTTAAAAAGTATTTTGAGTTATAATGTTAGCGTGCAAACTGATCCCATCTTTTCTGAAATTTTTAGAACAGAAGTAGTAATTAAATGCCAAAAAAAAAAAAACTTATAATAATATGAAAATGTCCAGTCTGAAATGTTTTTTCCGTAGTAAAATTTGTGGTTAATCATCTAAATATGAAAATTTTTTAATGAAAAAAAAATACGTGTATTTTTTTTTGAATAAATAAAAAATTCCATTTCCTTTTTTATTCAGTTCAGCAACGTAATTAAGTATCTTTAATTTTAATTCATGAGTATTTATTATCAAGTCAATATAGTTATATTTATGACGTCGCTCTACAGGTTCAAATTTCAGGTAATGCTGAGGCATTATAGTAGTCGTGTGCTAGAATTTTTAAGCGTGGCGGCCTCAGGAAAAAATAAAATGGCATTTTATAGTAGGCTAATAAAAAACAGTTATTTTAGCTAAAAGTGACTTCAATCAATGTTATTTCCACATTTTTTTTTATTTTCTACGCGAGTTCACATGTGTTTGCTTGAATCCTAAAATTTATCAACGTATGGTACTAGAGGTGTCATTATATACTCGACGTGGATTACTCCAAACACCCAAGTGTGTGTTCCTGGAATGAACTGCATTATAGAATGATCAAATTCATGATCAGCAAAAACTTGTATCATCATGTTGAGTAGGAGTGATAACTCAGTCCCATAATATTAAGTAGTGTTTGACGCACAAAAAAAAAAAAAAAAAAAAAATAAACAGATTTTCTATCTAAATAAAAGTCCAATAATTTTATTCTAAGGCAAAAGGAGCAATGTTGTCTCTTTTAGACACAGACATGTCGAAAAGAGCAGTCGCTCGAAATTTCAACACCGCACATCAAGTTGTCAGCGCTATTCAAAAACTTTGGATAGAAGAACACACATAATAAAATTAACCTTAAAGCGGCAGTCCCTAAAAATTCACAAATACAGAAAAAACGATATTCGTATTATACGAATTCCTGAAAAAACCCGCGAAATCTCATACAATGCGCCAATTAGCAAAAAACAACAACAACAACAACAACAACAACAACAACAAAAAACAAAACAAGGTGGTCAAGTTTCCAAGCAAACGTTTCGTTGCGTTTTAAAACGCCATTTTAAGCGTAAATGGATATCCTAAAACCAATAAAAATTTAAACAACAATGTAGCTAGTAATTGATGTAAATGGTGCCCAGTTTGGTTACGAAAAGTTGATGATAGAATAGTTCAAAAATCACAATGTTGTGATCATAAAATACCACTTACCCTCTTGATTTGAATCAAAGTGAGCATTTTTGAAGTATTTTAAAGCGCAAACTACAAATTCACTATTCTCATTTATTTAGACTAAAACGTTCTGAAGAGAAGTGACAGAGATGTATTGTTGTGTTGAGTTGGCATGGAAGGGACATACCCCAAGACAAAATTCAGAGCCTTATTAAATCAGTTTCATTTCGCGTGAATGCTGGTATTCGTGCCCAAAAATAGTATATAAAATATCAAATAACATAATCTGAGCATCATTCCCGTCCATATAAATTTCATATTATTTGTGTTTTGAGAACGTGAAGTTCGAAAGGCAAAAGTAAAATATTGAAAAGCGATGATAGTGGTAAAATACTTTTGAAACAGTATTATTGTTTTTATTTAAGATTTAACTTTTGAACGATTGAACATAGCGCCAAAGTCTAAGTATTAAAAACATTAAACTCCATGTTTTAAAAACTATGTATCAAGGTTCAAACATCTTTTTTTGCCCAAAATAAAAAAAAAAAATAGCTGGCTGGTTTGTTTTTGTTTTGCCTATTCTGGTCCCGCAGAAACCTTGAAAAATAAACAAACGGTACACAAAAAGCCTATTTTCCAGCCGGTTTTTGAGCTGCGAAACAGCCATTCAATATACACAAAGTGTAGTTGCAGTTCACACAACAGACTCAACAGTAAAGATAACACCTTCAATAATAACTGGACTACCAAAATTGAGTCTACTTTTGATTTTTAGATGTGCAGAAAGTGGAAGATGGTTGTGTTTTGGCGGACTTTGATTGATCTTCTGTAGTTTTTGCAGATTAATGTCGAAAATTGAAAAAAAAACAAAAAAACAAAGTAGAACAACGACAATAATAAAATAATAATAACAAAAAAAAAAAACTCTTTTAAATCAAGTTTATTCCTCCGCCTCTTTTTTTTTTTTTTTTTTTTTTTTTCTTCTTCTCTTCTCTTTCTCTATTCTTTATCAAGCTGCTGTTCTGCCTTTTTAACTGCTACCAGTTTTTTTAATCATGGATGATCAAGATCAGAACAAAAGACCCAGGGAACTCCCCAGTCTCCCGCACCCTCCACTTCCTCAACCCTCGCCTGTAGCTTTTTCGCCTACCAGACAGCCATTTCATTTAGGTAAGAATATAAAAAAAGCATAAAAACAATAACAATTTTATTCTATTTATAAAAACTAACATTATTTCTACTCTAGATGAATTTAACACCTCATACAATGCAGCAAACACCAGTCCTACTCCTCTACTACCGGCGTCGCCATCAAGACATTCCGCTCAAGGTAATCCACCTAGTTCGCCTCAGAGATTTGGCTCACCGAGTAGACCGCTTCCTCAGGTTCGGTCTGAATGGACCAGACTGGAGTCACCCGTTCGAGACAATGACAATACTCCAATAACTATTGATGATGATGAAGATGATGAACTCAGCCACCATGTAATTCCTTTGGGTCCTCCATTATCGTCATTAAGCTCCAGCCAAACTCCCCAGCAATTGGCAGTTCCCAGAATCGATGAATTTGCCAACTCTCAAACCCATCACAAAAACACAATGTCAACCGACTCTGGTGCAACGGCATATAATTCACAGGAATATGATGACGACGACGAATTCAGCTACGCCCCGGATGATGAATATGACAATGAAGATAAAGAAGACACATCTGAACTACTTCATCCTGTCTCATCTGCTGATACCATTAGCACCAACGCGTACCAGGCTCCCGCAAAAGCCCAGCCTCGTCGTAACAAATCAATGAGCAGAAAGCAGGTTAAGCTTGTCAAGGGAAATTTAGTTCTTGACTGTCCTGTGCCTACCAAACTCTACTCGTTTCTTCCTCGGAGAGACCATGATGAGTTTGTTTACATGCGTTACACAGCCGCTACAACTGATCCAAATGACTTTGTGTCAAGTGGATTCACGTTGAGACCAGCTATCTACGAACGTGAAATCCAGTTGTGTATTTGCATCACCATGTACAATGAGGACGAACTCGCGTTCACACGTACTATGCATGCAGTTATGAAAAACGTTGCTCATCTTTGCTCTCGTAATCGGAGTCGAGTTTGGGGTAAAGACGGATGGAAGAAAATTGTTGTTTGCATTGTTGCTGACGGTAGAACCAAGGTCCACCCAGGAGTTCTTAACGCTCTTGCAGCAATGGGTGTCTTTCAAGAGGGTATTGCCAAAAATTATGTTAATGGCAAGGAAGTCAAGGCACATATTTTTGAGTACACAACTCAAGTATCTCTCGATGAAGACTTAAAGTTTCAGGGTGCTGAAAAAGGCATGGTTCCTGTTCAGGTTATGTTCTGTCTCAAGGAAAAAAATGCTAAGAAAATTAACTCTCATAGATGGTTGTTCAATGGTTTCTGCCCCAACTTGAATCCAAATGTCTGTATTTTGCTCGACGTTGGAACTAAGCCTGGATCTACCTCTCTATATCATCTGTGGAAAACCTTTGACTCTGATTCAAATATTGGTGGTGCCTGTGGTGAAATTAAGGCTATGACCGGCAAAGGTGGTGTCGAACTTCTTAATCCTCTAGTAGCTGCACAGAACTTTGAGTATAAGATGTCAAATATTCTTGACAAGCCTTTAGAGTCTGTTTTTGGTTATATTTCTGTTTTGCCTGGTGCCTTATCTGCCTACAGATACATTGCATTAAAAAATGGTCCCGACGGTAAGGGTCCCCTTGACTCTTACTTCAAGGGTGAGTTTTTGCATGGAGCAGAGTCTGATGTGTTTACGTCCAACATGTATCTTGCAGAAGATCGTATTTTATGTTGGGAACTAGTGGCTAAGAAAGGTGAAAAGTGGTTGCTTAAGTACGTCAAAGCTGCCACAGGTGAAACTGATGTTCCGAGCGATGTTCCAGAGTTTATTAGTCAGCGTCGTCGTTGGCTCAACGGTGCTCTATTTGCCGCAATTTATGCACAGACTCATTTCACACAGATCTGGGGCACCGATCACTCGTTCTTTCGAAAGCTTCTTTTGCACATTGAATTTTTCTACCAATTCATTTCTCTTGTTTTTACGTTTTTCTCGCTCGCCAACTTTTATCTTGCATTTTACTTTGTGGCTGGATCTCTTGCTGTGGACAACAATGGCGTCATTCCTGGCAAGGGCGGCTTCTATCTGTTTTTGGTCTTCAAGTACTTGGCTATTTGTACGATCTCTGCACAGTTCATTCTCTCTCTCGGTAATCGTCCTCAAGGTTCTAGACACATGTTTATTGGGAGCATTGTTTTGCTTGGATTGGTGGGAGCCTACGGAATGGGTTGTGGTATCTACTTTGTTGTGAGAACCATCAACGATCAGGAAAGTGGTCAAGCTAGTCTTGGTAACAACGTCTTCACCAATATTATTGTGTCAATGGCCTCGACTTATGGTATTTACGCTCTGATGTCGGTGCTGTACCTTGATCCATGGCACATTATCACTTCATCTATTCAGTACTTTATTCTCGTTCCTGCCTACGTCTGCACACTCCAGATCTACGCTTTCTGTAATACCCATGATGTTACTTGGGGTACTAAAGGTGATAACGACCAGAAGATGGATCTGGGCTCAGCTGTTGTAAACACCGAGGTTGGAAAAGATGTTGTTGAAGTTATTATGCCTTCTGAACAATTTGACATTGACACAGGCTACGAGGAGGCCCTGACTGCTTTGAGAGAGCGTGTGCCCGAAAGTCCTGCGCCACCTAACCGTGCAACTGTCGTAGAAGACTATTACAGAGAAGTGAGAACTAGAGTTGTTCTAGTATGGATGGTAGCCAACATGTTGCTTGTATTGATTATGACCCAAGTGTTTGGTAGCGGCTCAACAAATGACAACGTATACCTAAAAATCATTTTATGGTCTGTTGCGGCTCTGGCAGCATTCAGAGCTATTGGTTCATTAGCTTATTTGGTCCAATTGATTATTAAAAATGTCTCCGAAACGAGATATAAATCGTTCAAACGAGAGGCTTTTACTGGAGCATCAACCTCAAAATAGACAGGAATATATAATTTGGTTCTCAAAATTTCTATGGTGTTTTTTTTTTTTTTTGAATTTTTCTTTTTATTAATTCAAGTATCACATTTATAATTAAAAAAAATATAGGTACATATAAAAACGAAATACATGACAACTTGTAATTTACCTGTAGTAATAGTAGTAGTAGTAGTAGTAGTAGTAGTAGTAGTAGTAGTAGTAGTAGTAGTAGTAGTAGTAGTAGTAGT
>QVTG01000235.1:0-19013 GCA_013305925.1 Geotrichum reessii | reverse complement strand
GTAGTAGTAGTAGTAGTAGTAGTAGTAGTAGTAGTAGTAGTAATAGTAGTAGTAGTAGTAGTAGTAGTAGTAGTAGTAGTAGTAGTAGTAGTAGTAGTAGTAGTAGTAGTAGTAGTAGTAGTAGTAGTATTGATTGTTGAGAGAGCCTATATACAGTATATGTACTCGCTCTAACCTGATATAAAGTCCAAGCACCGTTGGTCTAGGCCAGTTCCAAAATCAAGAATGATCGGCTTAATTCCAAAAGAAGTACACACAATCCGTTTGCAATTAGCCTTGGCACTAAATATCCAAGACCCAAAGTATTTATCCATATCGTGGATCAACGCGCCAGTCTCAAGATCCCAGATTTTAAGCGTCTGGTCATAACTGCCTGAGATGATCTTACCAGAACAAATATCCAGGGAACGAACTAGCGCCGTGTGACCCTCGAGAATACGAATGCACTTTCCGGTGTCTGTTTCCCACACGCGAATCTGCTTGTCGTTGCTTCCACTGACAAGTGTCTTGCCGTCAAGCGAAACTTGAATGCACGCCAGCCCACGTTTATGACCCACAAACTCGCGCAAACACACTTCCTTTTCAATGCTCCACATCTTGACCAGCCCATCACCACCAGCACTAAAAATGTTATCTTCTCGCAGATGAATTGAGTTGACAGGACTGTGGTGCCCCCTTAATCTCACTTTTAACTCGACTTTAGTCGTCTCATCAAATCTAATGCTACCAGGAGCAGCTTTTGGGCGATACCAAACACAAATTGAGCTGTCTTTAGAACATGAACAAATGTATTTTTTGTTGAGAGTAACGTCCAGAATACCGCCGTCATGCTCCTGGATTTTCTTGAAAGCAACAAACTCTGGCAGCTTCCATAAAATTATTGACGAGTCGCTTGATCCCGAAACCATCAGTTCGTTGTCAAAATAAAGACAGAGAATTGATTTTTTATGTCTTATCTGATCACTATCTGACGAATCAATGTTACCATTTAAGTTTCTCGTGCTATCAGTAACCGCTGTGCTTGGAGTGGAAAATGCAGTCGTGGAACCAAACAAGGGCTGATTATCAACAGCAACAGTTTCATGATGCTCAATAGCAATATTTTCTTCACCTTCGTCATTCTCTATATGTTGTTCATGTCCATTCTTAACACCACCAAGTGTCTGTATTAACGCACCGGACTTGGCATCCCATATTTTTATTGTTAAATCGCGCGAGCCGGTCACAATGATTTTTTCATTGAAATGGACACAATAGACACTATCTGTATGTCCTTTCAAAGCCTTTGGTTCAACTTTTCCTTTTCTCCAGCGTTCTTCAAGCATTGCACGTGTCTTGAAAACATTTTTCCATGTCAAAGGTGGTAATTTCTTTTGCCCAAACTCTGTCTCCTCTGGTAAATGCCCACTAGTTGTAGTCCAATAGAGTTTTTGAAAATATTTGGCTCTCCAAACTGCATTGGAATTGGCGACAGACTGCCAACTCTTATTAACCAGAATGCAGGCATTGAGCGATTTTACGTCAAGAAAAGTGAATATTTGGTCAATAATTTCCCTTGGTAAGTATTTAACCAAATCCGATTTTTGGTCAGATTTAAATGCACTAATGCTAGATTCTCTGCTGCTCAAAAATATAGACTCTGAGTCGCTCAGGAATGAACTTTTGGGAAGCAGCTGGTGTTGCATACTATGATGAATTTGATACTGTTGCGCGTAATAACTAGACGAAGCTGATACAGATGAAGTTCCAGATTGCTGCCTTACTAGAACAGGAAGTCCATATAAAGAACTGGAATCGTTTGCATTGGAACTGGGAATACCCAAATATCCGTCTGTAATTGACAAATTAGTTGCCGAAAAGTTGTTATCATTATTGTTAAATGTTGTCGAGAATGAATGTTGCCGTGATCTAGACGCGCGCAAGCTACTAACCGACGCGGTTTCTGCAGGAAAACTAAGAAAAGGCGGTGCCGGTGAATAAATGTTTAAGTTTGGTGTGCTTTGACTAGGTAACACTCCATGCCGAAGATACTGTTGATCAGCGGAAGCACTGTTGTTTTCAAAGATATGGTGCGGCGCGTTTATCGAGCTTTGTTGACCTGTATGAGTTAAAAAAGGCACAACAGTATCATCATTAGAAAATTCTTGATTTCTAATATTATTTAAATTGCCGCTGTTGATGGTATTACCACCGGGATCTGATGATGACGGTTTGTCGCTATCCGAAGAAGACGAGGATGGTTCAGACCCATAAAGAAATGACGGGATAAAAGTTTTGTTAATGAATTTGTTTAAACGTTGCCGCGCTAAATTGTACGGCAGCTTGATCTTGAATTTTCCAAACTGAGAAAAGGTTTGTCCCTTTGATGATGATGACGATGCCGTCTCTGTGTTATGAGTTGCGCTGGCACTATCTGTCGAAGTTGGCAGCGATGATTTATACAAAATTGTTGATCCGGTTTGTGGTTTTGAAAACTGAGGTACCGAAACAGAGTGGCGAACCCGTCGAGAAGATCTTCCTACTATATAGTCCGGTACAGAAAAAATTCTATTAGCGTTTGGCTGCGATGTAGGTGCCGGAAATGTAACTTGTGGAGGCGGTTGGTGGCTTTGCGGTACTGGTGCCGAGTTCTCAGCACTTTGATACATAGAAGCCATATCTTTTTTTTTTTTTTTTTTTTTTTTTTTTTTGAGGGGGAAACCAGTTAACTAACAAACAGTAAAAAAAAAAAAACCTGAAAACAAAAAACCCCCAGAATGCCGCAGAAATGTTCCAGAGATAGGCCGAATTAATGGTTCTCTAATGGACAAAAGATGAGTTATTGCAGATAATAAAAAGGGGAGGAAGAGTGAGAGAAAAATAGAAGGGCAAAGAGTAACCGGAAAAAAAAAAAATCTACGTAACTGAAAGCTTTTTGCTTCCTGCAGATTAAATCAAAATCTTAACCAAAAAAAAAAAAAAAAAAAAATTGGTGGCTTTTTTTCTTTTTATTTTATTTTATTTTATTTTTTTTTCATGAAAACTGTTTGATATTAAAAAACAGTAACAACAACGCATCTAACCGGTGATTTGACAGCTTGAGATTCAAACAAATAATGTCCAGTCATTAGAACACAGGTCTTAATATTGAAATATCTTCACATAATTGTTCATTCTGTTTATTTTCAGTTCATTTTTTTTAATTTTTTTTTTCAATACTACATCTCTAGTAAAACGCTCCAAAACATCCCTCTAATCAATGATCTCTTCAGTCTCTTCAATAATCTCTTCTCTGACTTCCTCAACCACCTGGCTACCAGATTCCAGCTCCTTGAGAATCTCCTCCTCAGTCGAGAACTTGGCGTTATGCAGCTTTTCAGTGATTTCCTTGCGCCACTTACGCCAGTAAGCAAGTGCATCACGTCTCTTAGTGACCAAGATTCTGACAGCAGCATCGGCATCCATGGCATCTTCCTCATCAAATCTGGCACTGAGATCCTTGAGATTCTTGAGAACGTTGCGGCGCTCCTTGGCAGAAAGAACGGTGGCAGGGCGAGGACGCCAAGTAAGACCACGGAAATAGTCAATACCCTTGTCAAACAGAAGGTCACCGTTAAATTTGAGAAGCTTGTAGCCTGGCTGATTCTTAATAGACCACAAAGCAATGTATCTTCCAGAAGGATCCCATTCAAGATCAACAATACCGTAATATTCTGAGGTAACTATGTGCACAAGAGGGCTGGTGTTATCATCCTTGGCTTCCGTCTCGAAATCCCAGAATTCAAAGACAGCCTGAGAGGCACCAGGAACACCAAAGTTGCTGGTGACAACAAACCTACCCTTGGGCGACCAGTAAATAGAAGTTGTATTTTTTTTATCAAAAGATTGAATGACCTTCCAGCCACCCTGCACGTTCTTCTTGCGTTCTAAGCCATAGAAGGACAATTTGTTAGAATTAGGAGCGGGCTTTTCATTAGCAGGGACATCGTTTCTCGAGACGACAATGAAACGGTCACCTTTAGGTTCCCAGGCAAAGTTAATGACAACATCCTTAAGCTCAATGACTTCAACGGGAATATCCTTCTCAGTGATTTTAAAAAATTCAAGGTTTGTGAAAATTTGCTTCTTAGTACGAGTATGACGATCAACCTTGACACACAAGTACTTGCCCTGATCGTGCCAGTGAAACTTACAGTCAGAGACATTGAACAAGTTTCTAGTACGGATGACCTGTTTTGAGGGAACAGACATAATGCTAACACGTGCAGCCTGGTTACCAATTTCTGGAGTCCAGTAACACAGAATTTGCTCAGTCTCACCCTTGCCACCAGGCTGGACGCTAGTAGGAGCAAAGGCAAAATCAACAATACCAGAAATCTTAATGCTCTTCTTGTCAAGCAGACCCATAGAATGAGCTTCGTAGATAGAAAGTTGTTCACCAGGAGTCACACGAGCAAAGTATTTACTGTCAGCAGACCACTTCAAAATTGGCCAGGAGATTTGTTGTTTCTCACCCTTGCCGTTAGTAGGCAGAGGGAAAGAACGTAAAGGAAGTTGAGTTAGCACATCCCAGACAACAACCTGGTTACCAATGTCTTGCTCACTAAAAGGAACCTTGGGGTTCTCTGGGTCGTTCTCGTTGACGCTACCAATAGGACTGTCAGAAAAAGTAACAAGGAACTTCTCGTTAGGAGAGAAGTGGAAGGCCTTGACGCTGTAGTGTAAGAACTGAGCCAGAATGTTGAAGCTGGAACCACCGTTGAGTTGAACACCGAAATTGTACATAGTGGCCAGATAGTTACCGTGAGGAGACCAACGAGCTGGGCCTTCAACAACCTTGTGAAGAGTACCCGCAACCTTGGGTTCTTCTGTCTTCTTAAACCAATTGATGGTAATGGTCTCGTTACTATGAGTGAAAAGCTGTTCACGGGCGTTACTGTCGGTCAACCAGCTTCTAAGATGCTCGCGAGGCTTAAATTCAGTCTTCGCGGGAGAAACAAAATCCTCAGTAATAGTCTCATCATTGCCGAATCTCTCAACATCTGAAAGCTTGTTGACCAAAAGTGTGTGCTTAGCGTCTAATCGTTTATGGTTGTAAGTCTTGATAGCTTCGGCAGCTTGCTTAGCATTTTCGTATTCGATGAACAGAAAACCTTTAGTAGCACCGTTCTCAACAGGCATGTGAAAACCATCCTCCTTGATGGTACCGACAGAACTGAAAAGTTTTTTGAGGACCTTGGTCAAAACAGGGACCTTGGCCTCAGGAGCCTTGGGCGCACCGTCTACCACAACAAAGGATTCAAGACCCTCGTCTAAAGTGACGGCATATTTGCGTTCGAGATCAGAAAAGTCGATGCCGAGCTCCTCGTCTTGTAGACTCCGAGTATCAGTAGCCATTATATTTAGTGTTGGTGGTGATGCTAGAATAAGCGAACAGAGAGAAGTTCTGGTATTGTCAGATCAGTGATGAAATTTTTGCAAAAAATTTTTTGGTTTCGTTTTTTTGGGGCCCAAGTGGTTCTGATAATTCCCATAATAGTAAATTACAGCACGAAACAGAATACCAACGAACAATATATTGTAACACTTGAAAAATTCTAAAGATCTTTTCATAGAGTGAAAACGTAAGAATAAAAAAAGTAATAATAAGTAATAAAAATAAAAACTAAATCAATTAGTAATTATGTTATTGAATTGTAATATTCTAGTAAATTTAACACCTATTTCCAACTTTTTCAAGATAGAAATTTCAATTGCCAGTAGCAATTTGTGTATAAGAATAGGTTAGGGTTTATGATACTTGAAAAGTGCAAGAGAACAAGACAATGGTTGAAACAGAACGAAGTATTAAAAAAAAAATTCTACATGTATATTTTTTTATGATTAAATACGTAGCTAGTTAATAATATATAAACATTTTACATCCCTTTCACAGAATCAACTTCTCAATAGTGTAAGGAGGCACCGATCTTTCCAAGTTCTCAAGTCTTTCACTCTTATGCAGACTGACCTTATTGGTACCATTGAAAGAAAGAAGAGCACTGAGGCGATTTACAGTCTGCTCATGAGCAGAAATGAGAGCAGGTCCATTCCTAATTTCATTTTCATTGACCTCAGTTTTGCTGCTTTTGTTTGAAAGAGCAGTTGTAACTGGCTGCTCATCAATAGAAGGAATAGACTCAACAGTGTCATTAATACCAATCTTTTTGACAATGTTGTCTTCAGCAATGTTAGCTTGCTTGAGGGCTTCTTCCAGCATAGCAAGAGCATCACTGCCAGTACGAATATCTTCAATCTCTTGATCAACTCTGGTCTTTAAAGAAGTGACAGCCTGCTCATCCCAAGCAAAAAGACCACCAGCGTCAATAAAACT
Source organism: Geotrichum reessii (assembly GCA_013305925.1). NCBI lineage: Eukaryota > Fungi > Ascomycota > Dipodascomycetes > Dipodascales > Dipodascaceae > Geotrichum > Geotrichum reessii. The sequence goes on along the minus strand of QVTG01000235.1, from coordinate 12,661 downwards.
GGACATAATAGACCATCCAATATCTAATCTTTGCATACGCTCAACAAGCTTAACAATAATAGTAACTTGCGACTCCTCCTGCGCAGAACTTTTAAACACTGACTTGATGGATTGAGTGATAATTTTAGAGCCAAACTCATCTGATAGACGAGTAATAGCATCTTTAAAAGTATCATCATCTTCAGCATAAAGAGCTGATACAACCTGGTCACTGCTGAGACTGGGTGCAGTGACAATAGCTTGTCTGTAGAGTCTCGCATTAGGTGCCAAGACAGTTAACAGACTAGGGAATTGGGGAGTAGGAAATAAAGGATGAGTTAACAGATACACCAATAGTCTGTCTACAGAAATCTTGGGAAGTTTCAAATCAGCAGGATTAATTTGATCAATGTTAATATTCTTTGACGCAAAAATCTGTCCAACAAGGGTTGAAATAAAACCACTATCAACTTCACGATCGTTAGAAGCATCATAAATCAAGTTTTCTTCAGACGAAGCAATAATCTTGGGAATTTCACTCGCATTGCCTGTCCAGTTTTCATTCTTAAGATATGCAATAGCCCAATTCTCATAAGATTCAATAGAGTTCTTCTGAAATAAGCTGAAAAGAGTGCTAAGAAACTCAGCAACCTTCTCTTTCTGCTGCTCTGTCACCTTAGTCTGTTGCTTAATAAAATCTTCAGAGCTAATATCCTGGTCAAAAATAAAAGAGGAATGAACCAAATCCCATTTCCCATCATGAACAGTGACACCTTTGCCCAAAGATTCTAAAATGCTGCCAGTACCAGGCTCAACCGGTAAACTAATGATTTCAGTGCCAGTAAAACCAATGGCAAGAGAGTTCTTAGTAGAAAAAGCTGCCAGCTGAATAGGCTTATCTAAAACGCGCTTGAAAAGAATAGTGTTGTACTTGGTGTCGACAAGTTTTAAGGTGCTGTCATAAGATAACAGGATTCTATTAGTTCCTACAGGAAGCAGACTAGCTTTTTCTGTAGGTGTTTTCTGGTTGCGGCGAACTTGAATAGTTGATAAGTGAACAAGATGAGGAAGTGTGTATGTAGAAAGAGAAAAAGTATGGGGGTCAAAATGAAGAAGAGATCCTTGGTGAATGGCAAAAACTCCATTGGAAGTGTTGGTCTTGACAGTATTGTTAATAAGTTCCCGTCCTTCAGTTTCATCTAAAGCAATCATTCGCACGTAAAAAGAAGAAGAGTTTTCAGATTTTGTATCTTTCAAAACAGAGACCATAATACCATCTTCAGGCAGGTCGGCCTGACCAGAAGTCAAGTGATTATAAAAAATAACTTCAGAGGATTTGTTAGAATTCTTGGAGGTCCATTGAATCTTGGCCTCACCGTTTCCTTCGATACAAAGACCTTGGACATTGCCATTTTTGAAAAGAAGATAAATATATTTACTGTTTTCTGAAGCTCTGATGTCGATAATGGGTTCTGTCTTATCAAGAATAATTTCTTCTTCTTGATCTTCATTCTGTTGTTGATGGGGTTTAATAGAAATGCGACGTAAAGAGCCCGTGCCATACTTTGATAAAGCAGAAAAATAAAGAAACTGTGACTTTTCTTCACCAGAATTGTTAACTGCTAGTACCGAAAGGACCTCAGTGACAGGCGAGATTGCATGAGTCCAAAGAAGTTTTGGAGTTGACTTTAGCGAGTAGATGGCCAAAGAGCTATGGGAAATGCCGAGATACAGCTTAGACAAACTGCAAGAAGTCGAAGCTCTGGAAGAAAGCTTACTAGAAGTTTGAGGCAACTCAGAAATAGAATATGGAGGCAATATTTCTGGCATTATGATCGTTTTGACTTGAGTTGAAAATAAAGCTCTCTAGTCGTTCAAACTTTTCGGATCAAAATTTTCAATTTCGTAAGAAAAAAAAAAAATCCAAAAAATCTCCCAACAGGGTTAGGTTATTTACAGGGCTAGGGCATAGTTCAGAGAAGAACTTTTCACTCCAATGTTTCTGTTGTTATGAAGTTTGGAAATTCAAAAAAAAAAAACAAAAAAAAGACTGTTAGATCTGACAAACGTAGAAAAAATTGTAAGCACATTTGAAAAAATAACAAAATACTAGTTTTAAATAAACAGGGTTGATATCTAGATATATAAATGATAATCTTCAATCAAGTTCTTTTATCTTTCAGGTTTTCTCAAGTTCCTTGATTGACGCCAACTCTGGGTTAGGGCTGATGATAGTATAAAGAAAAGGGAAAAAAAAAAATCTTTTTTCAACCATTGAACAATCACGTTCAATAATATCAAGTTTCCAATTTTCATCACTTTTGCGACATTATACGTTAAAAACAACGAGACAAATAATTTCAATTTTGTGAACAATGTCGAAACGCCGTCTCAGTGAAAGTTCAGTTGAAGAACCTGAACATAAAAAAATAAACAGCAATAAGGATGATGACACAACCATTTCAAACTCAGAAACTGCACCTGTTGAGCAAACACTTGTGTCGTTGAGATCAATTATTTCGACCACGATCGGCGATGCTATTGAAGATAATGACAAAGGAATTATCGAACCTTTGCGGGCGCTCAGTAAGTCGTTTGTCATTGGTGAAAAGATCAGAGGTGCCAATGAACGAATTGTTACCATTCAAGCTGACCCGCGTAGTCTGGCAGAGGCCTTTGGCCGAGTTGCTGAATTTGCTGCCAAAATCAACTGGGGAAGACATTTTCCAATTTCAGACCATGCCTCCACGAAATCTACTTCTGCAACAGGAGCAGGAAATAAAAAGGGAAGAGCTAAGAGTGCCATCCCTGCTACTGCTGCTGTGCCCGAGGAGGAGGACAAAAATCAGATATCAAAATCTTTTTCAATAAGACTATTAGTACCTGAACAGTTGGTGATAAGCAAATTAAACTCACCACTTGATTCACCTGATAAGACTCAATTGAAACTCATTGAAGAATCTTCCAAAGCCAAATTGGAGCTCTCTAGGTCTCAACTGCCATCATCTTCAGAGCGGTCGTTATCTGTAAGGGGCACTTTACAAGAGGTGAAAAATGCAATTGAAAGTTTAGCAATTCTTTATGGTGGAAACCAGAATTGCCTAACTTACTTTCCTATAGTTCTGTATGTTCCGAGAGTTGTCACTGGCCTATACGGACATCCTGACACGTTCCAGCGACAAATGCTCAATAGCACGTTAGCTGCTCTGAATCCGTATTTGATACCAACTTCAGAAAGTTCTGCCGTTGGAGGGTCTGTTGTTTTTTCTGCAGCCCCTACAACTGATATTCCTACTACTGATACAGCCAATGTAATTCCCAATGTGACCGCTGACGACGAAATTTCCCACACACAAGGTGGTATGCAACAGGCCCAGATGCAAGCTTTGTCTGCAACGCCCGGTCAATCTTTAACACAATATATTTACATTCCTAATGAAATGGTTGGTGCTATTATTGGCAAGGGAGGCACCAAGATCAACGAAATTAGGCAGAGCTCAGGATCTGTCATTAGAGTCAATGAACCCTCTGAGGTTGACCAACAGGCTGGATCATCTGGATCAAAAATTGTTCCTGGTGGTCTCAATAGTACAGAAAGAATGGTAACAATCACTGGAACTCCGGAACAAAACCAAATGGCATTGTATCTGTTATACCAGCGTATTGAATCCGAAAGACACCATCACAAGTAAGACATGTCTTTTTTTTTTTTTTTTTCCTTTCATTCTATATTCAGAAAAATCCATAATCTACAAATATTTATAGACTCAGATGTCATAATATTTTACTCTAAGGTTGACATTTCTCTTAACAAGAATTTATTTATGAAGAATCCAAAATTATTAAAATTTGAATCTTGCAGCATCAGGAATGTCATTTTGTTTTTTTTAAGACGGTAGTAAAAACTGATGTAAGCTCTCTCTATACAATTATACGTACGTATTAAAAAAAGAATTTGATATTATTTCGGGCGGAAATTAGAAAAATGGTTCAAGAAGTGAAAACATATCAAGAGCAACAAATTCATAAACCACCTTGGATCCCAAGACTATCATGTCCATAGGCTATTGAGCTACAGTTAATGAAAAAAAAAATTATATGTTAAAGCTTGAAAAGCATTATTTATTGCTAAAGTAATTTATACGACAAAAGAAAAAAATTTATCAATAAAACACTGACTTTTGACATTTTTTTTCTGCAATTAGCATAAATAAACTACATACAAAGGCTACATAGGAAATTAGATGTTTAACAACATTTTCTATCAAGAACTTTTGATATTGTTAAAAAAATGTCTCAACAGTGTTTTCTCAAATAGCCTGCACAGTAAACGTATTTAAAAAAATATACATATGTTTTTGTAGATTATTTTGTTCTATATAGTTATGGTAATGTAGAGTAACAATTTGGCAACTAAAGACGAAAACTGAATGCTCTATGAAAAAAAAAGCTTTTTTTTGTAAACAAACCATTCAATGTATTTTGAATACGACAAGTCAAAGCAAAAAAAAAGTTTAAAATGATAATTCAAAAAACGATTCTTAATGCTAGTCAACTGGATAATTGTGATCAGCTATTGAAGCTGACTGGACCCTTGAAATAAGTTCACAAACCAGGAAACAATTTTTATTATTTATGATACCTGAAAGCCGTTAAGGTTTTTCTATTGTATGTCATTTCAAGTCATCAAGGGTTTCAATGTTTACAAGAGTTACATGATGAATAGTATTTTTTTTTTATATCAAACTGAAAAATATTATTACTTGTAGAGATTGACGTTCGAGGGGTCACAAACAAACTCAATGTAAAAAAAAAAAAGGCTTCTAAAGCGTGCTAACTTTTTGTCTCTTTAAAACTAAGATTGCAGAGAAGTTTTATTGATGCAGTCAATTATTAGCTCTGCCATTAGCCTGAATGACGCGCATTTGATATGCTTACATCGGCTCAATCAATCCAGATTGTGACGCTAGTACAATGTAGGCACCTGAGGTGCAAGTTTTTTTTTTTTATTTTTTATTTTATTTTTTTCGAGCCATCTTGGCATTGAATATATCGGGCAATTATTAAGTAGAATTTAGTAGTTGAATTTAATTTATTGTTCTTTTTTGTTTTTTGTTGGTTTTCAGACTAACCTAAGCTTTGACCGTACGTCTGTCAGGTTATCAGGACAAGGAGAAAAGGAAATCCAAAAGAAGAAGTCAGAGTTTGGATCCCAACCTAAACAGTAGCAACTGAACTCTTTGTTTTCTTTTAGTAGGGGGCCTTAACACACCTCATACAAATGCTGTATAAAAGATGGATATGTAATTGTATGTAAACGCAACCTTGACTTTATCTTGATCACTTTGATTGACAGATCGAAACCTCTGCGAACTATAGATATGCTCATTGTTTTTTTCCATTTCAATTACTGGCGTATACTGGCTCCCCCAGTCTTTTAAGTTTTTGAAGCCTAAGCTGCCAAGCTGTGACATGAAAGGAACACAAGTCTTGAAAATTCTCTTCAATGGCTTTTTTTTTTTTTTCAAAATCTGCACTAACTTAAATAACTTTTATTATGGTAGCTAAATAAGTCTTGACGAAGTCCAGGGAAACGGAATTAAAAGAAGAAGAAGAAAAAAATCTTTTGTTTAGGAAAAAAAAAAAAAAAAGCCCGAGGGTCTGTTCCTTGTCATAGTAAAACAGGTATACACATACAAAACTTTATACATTTATCTGGAGATGCCACTGTCACTTAGGGAGGGACAAAAAGAGCGCACGAAGCACCATAAAACACTTTGCAAACGCAAGAAGGCAAACTCAATTTATGGGTTAAAGCTAAAAAAAAAAAAAAAAAAAAAAAATTAAGTTGTCTTAGAATCCCTTTTGTATTTTTAAAAGTACATATTTAAAGCATGTGGTATATATTTCTATCGATTTCTTCATCCTCTTCAATTATTTACAAATTTTTGTAAATAATTGCGGTTTGTAATATCTTGCTTATTTTTTTTCTTCTTCTTTCTCTCGTTTTAGATATTTCTCGTTTGTTCAAGACTCTTTAACTGTGGTTTTTTCAAATATAAACAGTAGCCTTACCGGCCGCTTCTGTAACAATAATATTAGAACCGTTGTCTCAATCGACGATAATCAAATCATTCAATAGATGCCACTGATGTCTCAACTATGTCTTTCTCCCTCACCAGACGTGATATATTTTCAGCAAAATAAAGCTGAAAATCAAGCATCAGAGAAAACGCCGCTTACGAGGTTGAAAACACCATCACCCACTAATTATGCCGCTATTCGCTGCAGCCAGGAAAATACAAGAAACACGTGCGAGGCTCCTCAAGGTATTGCCTTTAGGAATTCTTTTGCAAAAAGTCCAACTACAGTTGACCCACTCTTTCGTCCTGCTTCGAGAATTTCAAATACTCAAAGGTCTGATTTCAGTCACAGAAAATCTTTGAGCTTTGATTCCGTAGGGCCTCTACAACCATTATCGCAAAATTCTAAACTTACTTTACAACCTCAACAAGAAACCGAGTTTTACATACCAAGATATTCTCAATTACGGTTGAAGATACTTCATAGAAAAAGTATTTCTGACCTAACAAACCTCAAATATGACCATCAAACACTACCTCTCAATATAAAAAGGTCAGACTCTCAGGAAGTAATACTACAGTCTAAAGCTCAGCCCAACCTCTCTTATAGTTCAGAAACTCCCAAAAGTATCTCCAACCGGCCAACCATGTTTAGATCTACATCTGAATTACAAAATCAGGCTGCTATTACTTATTACCGTTCTAACTATGGCAAAAGTCCAACACCTCAAGATTATCAGCTTACCCCAGTAAGCCGACAAAATAGTAGCAAAGTTTACCAAAATAAGTCATCAACCAAAACTATGGCAACGATTACTTTTCCAAGAAGTCAGTCTGTTAATTCCAATATGGGAAATAAACTGACATCTAGCGCTTATACGTTACCACTAAATTTTGACAATAAAACCTTTTCTGATAAAAATCAATTAAAAGAAAAAAGACCAAATCACACCAGACATTTATCTACAGAGAGCCAACAGTCTGTTCAATTGCGCAGAAATTCCTCTTTTGCCACATTGTCTGATCAGCATAGTAATGCATCTGGTAGCTTTTATGTTCAAGAGATGAGAAGAAGAAAGGCCTCAACTTGGTGTGATATACCAGCCAGCGTTTGGGGAATTCCCATTGGAATTGCCGATGAGTATTCAAATCGTGACAGGCTGAACAAATCAGGTAATGATAACGAAATTGAAAAAGAAGGAATCTCGAGGCGCAAGAGTATCTTGAGTAGAAGTTCCAGTTTTTCCCAAATTCGACGAAAGAGTCTTTTATTGACCAAGTCGCTGGTAGATGGAGTACAAAGACGTACAATGGATATTAGGCATTCACATCTTCGACCGAGACTTTTGTCAACTGAGATCAAAGACGAACCTTTTGATAATGATCCTCATCAATATTCTTCTCAAAAGATGAATGACGACAACGTCCCACTGTTTGAATTTTATGATTTGCATCAACAACAAATAGCAACCGATAAGGATAAAGAACTAGAACTGACCATGCTTTTAAATACAAAAGATGTTGCTCATTTGGATTGCTCAAATGCGTCAACTAGCTATAGGTCGTTTTCTAATTCTTCAATCTCCTCCTCCGGTTCATCAAAATTTTCTTCTTACGCTTCATCACCTTCCTCACCAAGCTCATCTATTTCTTCTACTCCATCAGCGCTTGATAGAAAATGTTACACTGAGAAAATATATTCTAGAAAACCTAGTTCTCCGTCTCCATCTGCGCGAAATTTAAGTCAACTCAGTCTGGGGACGCTGGATGAAGAGCTGGTTTCACACAAAGTAAAATTATTTATAGCTAACCCGGACATTCCCGTGGTTGAACCCGCTAGCGGGTAGACATTTAACTTAATTTATATTTCAGATGAAAGAAAAAAAAAATAATTTGTCACACAAAAAATTTAGATTCGAGATCTAGAGTTTTGTTAAGATTTAGAATCAAGTATTTTTTTTTTCCTCTTTCTCTACTTTTATGAACCTAAAGTCCGTAGTTGACAAAAAAAAAAAAATCACGCAAAATTGGTTCTTTATATATTTATTTTATTGTTTAGCAGCTCATGTTGTTACGCAGATTGACAATATTGATACCATTCATTCATTCATTCATTAATTCAAGTTCATCTATTATTATCATTATTATTATTATTTTTTTTAGTTAAAATTCATTTAATTCACTATCATCACTGCCCAAGAATCAAGCAAATATTTCAACTGCTCAAAATGCTGAAATGCTCGGGTTGTCAAGACTTTTTTTTTTTTTTTTTTTTACAGATGAACTTGTTGGGTACCATATAGAGCATTAAACAAACCTATAAGTTGCATGTTACACCAATCTACTCTGAGTAAACAAAACAAAAACAAGTTTTGTTTTTCATGAGACTAGTGATTCTTGATTTTCATGTAGCCTTTTGTTTTTGAAAAAAAAAAAAAAAAAAGTAAACATCTAGTGAAACTATTTATTAGATATCGGACCTTTGTGTGTTGTATAGTATTGCACTAGATAGTCTATTTATTAGAAAACAAAACAAAACATTTTTTTTTTTTTCACGGAATTGAACTTTGGGTCTATGCCATGACTTGTTTGTCTACACAAGAGGTTTGGCTAACATTGGTACTTGAAAAATTTCAAAAACCTCACGTGTATACATCAAACCAAGAACCTATTGAAAAAGTATACTTTTGTTTTGATTCTCATTTCAAATACCAGAAAAACTTTTTGATAAAATACAGAATCTTTTTTTTTTATGGTATTCATTTGTAAACTTCATTGATAACGGTACCTTACTACAACCGCGCTGCAAAACTTTTGAATGCCAGTTTCTTCTGTCGCTCATGCAACCCCTCTCCCAAGCGTCCAAAAAGTATTTATATATCTATAAGCACATTGCAATCATTGAAATCTTGTAGTTTCTCGGTGGAAACCGTTAACTATAGGTAACTGAAAATTTTAGATAGAGATTATTATGAACTGTGATGATTTATAATATGTGATACGGTATTCTTTTTTCTACCACTAAATGGCCTATTCTTGTTTTATTTACTTAATTTTTTATTATTATTAAATAACTCATAATTAGCTATAATGACAATAAACTAATTATAATAATAATAATCTCTTTTTTAAATACTGATTTTATATTGTGATTTGGTACACGAAAAGCTCACAATTTTTGGACACTATACTTTTCACTACCACTTGTTCAAACAATTAAATACTATATATATATACTTAAATAACTAAGACCTATTCTTGAAAGTTGAGAAAAGTTTACAAAGTTTTTTTTTTTTTTTTTTTTTGTACCAAGTTAAAACTCATGATACTTTTGCATACTGTCAAAAATGAAACTTAACTATACATCTTTCCACAAAATTGTTACTTGATTGATATCAAGCCTCCAGATAAGCTGTGATTTTTTTAAAAAAAAGGTTTTAATCTCGTATGTTTTCATGTCTTCTTTGTATATCATTGTTATTATTATTATTTTAAGTATGTAACTATGTGATGTAAGAACAATAAACAGATTTTCTATCTATCTAATCTCGTGTATTGATTACCTGAACTAAATACATACGTATAAAGAAAGCATTTGAAAAATAGGAAATTAAATGTTAAAGCCCCACAAATGTCTTTTGATTTTTATTTCTTAGATTAGAATTATCTAGTTTTGAAAAGTAAAAAAAAAAAAAAAAGAATAACTTCAGTTTTATTTTTTTTTTTCCCCATTGTTTTGTAATTTAAAAAGATTACATATTTTAATCATACTACGCTCTGCAGTTTTACAAAGCACCATGTAGGTGTTTAAAAAGACTTTTTTTACTCTTTTGTTTTACCACAAAAAAAAAAAAAAAACCAGCATAGGCTACCAATATATTTGGAAGATCTCGAAAGCCATTTTTTTTTTTGGGTTTTTTTCGTTTTGTTTTGTTTTTTTGATTAAAATATAAAGCAAAAGATTTCTTTCAGGTCGGAATATTTTTTCAGTTAGTATAAATTCAAATATCAATGACTCAAGGATATAAGTATTATTCAAGTTATGAATTGACCAGTTTGATAACCTAATCTCCAACCAAGTATGGATATTCGGGGTTTCATATACAGAAAAGGCTCATTAACGAATTATCATAACATTTTATATCAATACTTTATTTATTTTCACTTTTGATTTGGTTTTTATATTAAAGCCGAAAAAAAAAATGAAAATAAAGTCTCTGGAAAGAAATAATAATATTAGATAAGCGTTGAGGTTATAATAGCTTTTCACCAATGTCAAAAAGTCCCCCATGCTTTTCTAATTCAATATTTTGTATATACCTTTTCTCAACACCAACAGCAATAAATATGCGGCTTATAAGTAAGTCAAAAATAAAAAAAAAAGAAGACCCTACGTTTGGGTTTTAGGTGTATTTCTCCAAATAAAATCAACTCATTGCTGTGAACCTACGTAACTTCAAAGTATTGTAAATCTGTTTCACAAATGTTTTTTTCACGAATAACTTTTCAATGAAAATTGATTCAGAAGAGTAATGACATAAAATTTCGATTTCTTAATTATTTAATTTAATCTCTTTTTTTGTTTTTTCCATAATTTTAGTCAAAGCGTTACAACTGATGAAAAAAAAAAAAAAAAAAATAATCGCAGTTCTCAAAAACTGGCCAAAGTCGAGAGAAAAGTGGGCGCTGTCAAAAGTTTCAAAAATGAACAACACAAACTAACCAAATTAATCCAACTCTCAAAGATATGTCAACTTTTCTATTCTATCCAAATCATTCCATAGATTTATAATGTGAACTTAATTTTTTTTTTCCTCTCTCTCTGTTCTATTAGTATGATATACGTAAAATAGATTTATTGCGTATTTTTTTTTTTTCCAATCACCCTTCAAAGTTGCTCATCTATTTTTTTTTCTCTTTCTATATTTTCGTTTTTCCGCTAACACTCTACCACTATATAAATAATGACCAATTTGATGTACAAACCTGTTTCACCTTCTCCAACTTCTGAAAAGCCTAAAGGAAAGCGCGGCCGGCCTCGACTTCAACGATCGGTCCAGTATCGGACTGAGCGCCGCAGAGCGCAGGTTAGAGATGCGCAGCGGACCTACCGCTTAAAAAAAGAATCTACCATCCGGTGTCTTGAACAGCGCGCTGTTTTGTTTCAATCTGCTGTTAACGGACTTCAGACTTTATTTCAAGATTTGTCCGAGGCAAGTATGGAGATTGCCATAAAAAATAACAATAATGAGCTCATGCAACTTTTTAATAAAGCTGGTGTCAAGTTTGAAAAAATTATGGCTATTATTAGAGATTCGGACTCAAAAAGTAGTCCACGGTCATCTTTTCAGAGATCTTTCAGTAATATTAAAGCTCTAAACTCTTATCAATTGCCTATGGATGCCAACTCTAACATGTTTTCAACCTCATTTAGTAGTTTTGACTCGTCCTCTGTGCCAACAAACCAAAATACTATCCCACAATTCTTAGATCATTCAAAAGATTTGCCTCCTTCAATGGCCATTTCTTCTAATGGGTTTACTGATAGTGTTCCCCAGGAACTGCTAACAACCGTTAATGATACTGAGGACACATCTCTGCTGGAAATGTCTTCTATGAAAAAGCCGTTAGAAAACATCTACATCCAACAACAGCAACGAAAGCAGAAATCTTCTCAACCACTCCAATGGCAATCAGAGTCCTTTGAAAACAAGCCATTCTCAGATTTTGGCTTTAATTTTATCAACTCGAACAAACCGCAATATTTGCCACCATCTCCACAAACCAATTTAAACACACCTACATTACCATATGTTGACTCAGCGCAAACGCTTCCTCAATCAAGCATAAGTCCGCCGTTAAATTTTCAGTCTACCCCCAAAACCTTTTTTGGTACTACGACTACTGCGCCTAACATGAATATTCCTCCGCCTAACGAAGATTATCAAGACCTGGTAAGCGTTTCTCGAGCCAATTTACAGAGAGAGGTTAAAAAGTTTTTGAACACTAGTGACGTTGTCATGCGGTTACCAGAAAACCTGCGCTCTTCTATCAAAGAATTGATTTTCCAAATGTGTCTTGTAAGAGTATTAACACTTTACTCAGAAAACAAATTTTGTGAGTTAGAACTTATTTTCCAAAATAATTTTGCTAAGCAGGAGGCCTACCAAATTGGCAGAATTTTAAGAGCACTTCAGATTGGTTTGACCTACACGCACTCAACATGGCATGGCCGCACTGACGACGATTCTCTATTTCCAGGCTACTGCAGCCCCGATTCTGCTGAAAAGTACTTCTATACTGCTCAGAAAGCTGGGAACAGGGTTAATGTAAATAAATTTGTAAGCCTAGTTTCCTCGAACTCTCTCTACATAGGCCATATGCCACGGTTTGCTCTGAGTGAAATTCAGTCGGCAATTGTTTTGGCAACTGAATTTTGAAATCATTGTGTTTAAACAATGGTACTTCATAATTTTTATGTGTTATTTATTTATTTATTTATTTATTATTATTATTATTATTATTATTATTTATTATTATTATTATTATTATTTATTATTATTATTATTATTATTATTATTATTATTATTATTATTATT
>QVTG01000234.1:0-35701 GCA_013305925.1 Geotrichum reessii | reverse complement strand
ATAATAATAATAATAATAATAATAATAATAATAATAATAATAATAATAATAATAATAATAATAATAGTAATAATGATAATAATAATAAGCAACGCACCAATCATGATGTCTTATTTAACATTAACTTTTTTTTTAATTGATTCAGTTTGTTTTATTCTACGTTGGTTTGATAATAGCACCTCCAAATAAAAAAAAATAGTATCAAGTCACCCAAGCATATATCTAATATCTTATATCTAATATATATATTCTGGTATAATTGTCTTATAAATTTAATTTTTTTTTTTTTTTTGAAATAACAACAGCAACGTAAGGCTTCCTATACAGTTTTGTTATAGGGATCCTTGAGCATTATGACCAATGTGGCTAGGGTATTGAGGGGGTAACTGTAGTGAAAATCTACGATGAATTTTTTTTTTTTTTTTCAAATCAACATTTTTGAACGGCTGACCTAGATCCGACTTTTGCGAGGCTTGTTATGGTTTGTTACTGGATAGTTTTATATTTTTATTTTTATTTTTTTTTTTTTTGCCTCAGTGAAATTGATGAAAGCCATTCCGTTGAAAATTCTACTTCCAAGAAAAAAAAAAAAAATACTAATAAAGAAACTATCGTAGATTATCCTCCCCCCTTCCTCTCTAAACCATTATTAGTGAAAAAGTATAGATACCAAGACCAATTTTCAGTTCATTTTGTTTTTCTGGTTGTAATAGTCAAGTTTTGAGCAAGTATATGTCAAGGAGAAGGGGAGGGGAGAGTAACTGATGATAAACTTTTTCATTCCTTGAGATGTTTAGTAAACTTTTATTATTATTACTATTATTACTATTATTACTATTATTACTATTATTACTATTATTACTATTATTACTATTATTACTATAATTACTATTATTACTATTATTACTATTATTACTATAAATTTTTTTTTATGCCTACACGGTAACAGGAGCGGCGTTATTTCTCAAAGAAAAAAAACAAATCCAGGGGTGTGTAAGACAGTATTTTTTTATTTATTTCCAATGGTTGATTTAGCATATATTACATTACAGGAATACCCCTTTCTCCTCTTTTAAACTCTTTTTTTTTTTTTTTTTTTTTTGGCCCTTACGGCTGAGGTTGCCGTGCTTTGACTTGACTATAATGATATTTAGTAATAATCTATACTATCACTAATCATTATGAATCCAAAAAAAATAAAAAAATTTATTGCTCTGACTAAATTACTAATAATACTTGTAGTCTAATCATAAATTCAAAATCTCCTTGTAAGTTTATTGGGGAACGGCTGTAAAAAAAAAAAAAATTGACATAAATAATAATAATAATAATAATAATAATAAAAAAAAGGGAGAATAGTCAACGGGAATAAGAAAAAAAAAATACATTAAAAAACTCAGTTCCATAACGTTTTGAGTAAAAAAAAAATCAAGTCTAATCTTTATCATTACATATTACGCTTTTAGCACACGGAACTATCTACATTTGTGTATATATGTGACAATAATACTTGGTATAGCAATCTTGTTTTTTTTTTTTTTTAAACAAAAAAATGTGTAATGAATATGATTAGGCTGGGAAGTTGTATTAACACAATGCCTTAATCAACTATCTATGATTATGCTGCGTTTCAACAAATAAAAAAATAAAAACAAGTTTTTCTCCTTGAACAACTTTTAAAATTACCAATGATATCTAACTGACCTGGGGTTTTTTTTTCAGCACTTTGTTGTATACTAATGTTAATTAATACTAATATCAATAAATTGTTCCATATGGGAGATGAAAAAATAAAATCCAATTTACTGAAAAAAAAAAAAAAAAACTGTCGTGAAACCAGTTTTTTAAACGGTCTAAAATAGTTCATAATATATATATATATATACGTTGATTGTGCGTCTAATTAACCAGTACTCAACTAAAGTACCGGGGTTTACAGGCCAATGACTCTGACAATAAATCCAAACACTCGCATAATAATAAGAAAAAAGCTCAAAATTGTATCAACTAATCGGTTTTCTTTTTTTTATTATCATTATTTTTATTTACATAGAGAGAAAAAAAAAACAATATATATTTTTTTAATGAAAATAAAAGCCGGTTTGGTTTATTGGACGGTTCATTGTAATCTCTTCTAATGAGAGGTGATTTTCTTTAGATTAAAATAATTGATTAAAAAAAAAAAAACCTTATCAGTCTCATTCACTTGAAAAAAAAGAGACTCAATTCGCGCGGCGTGCACGGCGAGCAACTGTCCAAACACACAAAATAATAAAATCAAAATTATTAAAAAAAATTCATTTTTTTTTTTTAAAAAAATATTATTTAGCTGAATTCGAGGAACTCAATTCAGTTATTGTTCCCGTCTTTGTTCCGCTGCCACCAGCTGCTGCACTGTTGTTGGACTTGCCTTTCTCCCAAAAGTCCAACGACACAACCACGTCAAACCCGTTTTCATCTTCATACACATACACAATTTCACGGGTGTTCTCGTGCAAAAACCTGATGTTTTCTCCCGTAATTACACGCACAAGCTCCGCTGTGTCAATGTGCCGAATCTCCACAAAGTTGGGTTCAAATGCAATAAGATATGGATAACTCAACGAGAAGCCCTGTGGCAAACCCTCCCAATGAATCATCCATTCTGGACGCGATCGCCAACCGTTGCGGTTTACAAAAAATGAAAAATCCGCGTAGTTGAGTAAAAAGTCTTTGTGCAGGCGGTAGATAGCCATGGGCTTAAGCGCCTCCCGGCGAATAACAAAGTCAAGCGATGTGTCCGCGGGGTCTAACAGAGACTGTGATTCTAATGTTTCGAGACTTACAATCTCAAAGCCTTTAGCACAACCAACACACAAATTGCTTGTAAGAAAAGAAATTGAAATAATCTCACTTGGAATACCAAACTCCTTAAACACTTTAAGACCTTCGTTTTGACTGGCCAGTAGCTTGCGTAGCGCTGGCTGTCTTCTTCCGCGTGGATTCGGGTCTACAGGTTCAAGGACGCGCACCGTCGAGTTCATACTGCCAGACTTAGCCGTGCACACCAAAATGCGACCTAAACACAATCCCACTTTGTAAAAGTTAATATGGCCCATAATCTTACGCGCCCGACGCTCGTTTCCTGTCGGTTCAGTAGATTCTAAACAGTCTAAAGGCCACGAATACAAAGTCTTATCCGACAGTGCCAGCAGCATGTTATACTCTTCAATCACATCAATCTGCGTAATAGTCGAAATCTTAATCACCATCTGCGGTTTGCTTACCACGCGGCCAGTAGGCGTAGTCTTCAAGTCTGACAAAAAGATGCCATTGTCAGTTCCATATAACAACTTGCGGCCACCATCTAACGGAGTCAAGCAATTAACTCTGTTGCTACCATCAAAAAATCCCTTCATTAAAATTTGTTGTGTGTAAACATCAGCTTTTTCAATCAGAACCTTCTTCTGATTCATGATATGCTCAACCCATTTCTTCCGGCCAATGAAAGTACTGGAATAAAGAACCAAATCATAGCCTCGACGGCCTAGATGCTGAAACAAAATTGGATACTTATTCTGGGCCGTCTCCTTAGCTGTTGGCTGGGTCTTTGCAATCAACGTCGCTGTGGGGGCACGTTTGCCACCAAGACCTTTAGCAGGGGCCTCATCACTCTCTGTAATAACCAATAGCTCAAGAGGAATGGGTTTGCGATGAACCTTGAGTTGCTCTCTCTTGTTTACAATTTTGACACGAACAAAAAGCAAGCTATTGTCAAACAAGTAGCATTGTACATCACCCTGGTTTTCCTTATCTTGGGTGCGCTTTTTGAATGAGCCTTTGAAAATTATCTGCCGATTTTCGTCCGTTAATTTTAGGTCAACCCTTTCCCCAGGCCGGAACATTAAGTTTTGGTTAAGCTGCATAAGCTGCAACCGGTTCTCGGCTTTACCACTTTCAACATTAACCTTGGTCAAAAACTCTCGCACAAGCGTGCGTGCTTTGGGTAGATTCTCTTTATCCGGATTAGTTTCATCAGTAGCCTTTAACACGGCATCAAGCAGCAGAGGGTAACGCGCTAGTCTCGTTGTGGGCTTGGTTAGATAACCATTCAATTCTAATTTCCGAGATTCCTTTAACCGCTCAGTTTCATCCACAAACTTTGCAAATGCAGGGTTAACACTTTTTTCTCGTTCGAATTCGTATTTGGCATATACTTGTTGAGCACCATAGCGAATAAAAGGCTCAAATTTGGGAATATGTTCCAACATGACATCACCAACTTGACGTACAATTGGGGCTTGCTGCTGACGCTTAGTAAGTGCTTCCGCAAGCTTAACATTCACGGCATGAACATCCAGAATTAGGCCGAAAACTGCCCGGATAAACTTTTCTCGACGAGTGTCCGGAATAATATTAGATACTCTTAAAGGTTTGATCCAAAAATCACGTAGATACTCTAAATCCTTGACAAAGTCTCTCTCGGTGTAGATAAGCTCGCAAATAACTTCTTGCCGCTTCTGTTCCTTTTCACTAACAGTGTCAGCAGTCTCTTTTGAGACGGTATTAATCCAAAGTTTCTGTTCCTTTTCGTCGTCACCATGAAGAGACAACCGGCTGTCTGCACGTTTTAGAACAGACTGCGGCTTCATGTTCAGCCTTGCCTGCTGCTCCAAACGACGTGGGCATGCAATTGAGTAGCACAACTGGTCTCGTGTACAGGTTGGTGAGTAGCACTCCGTTAGCAGCGTAAATACACCATTGACAGGCACTGTCGCAGATCCCATATTATTGTTTTCATTTGACTGGCCGTCTACAACCATCTCATTAAACTGGTAGAGCTCGTTGTTAGTATCTCTTAATCGATGATCATAAGTGACGTCATGGAAAAATTTTTGTGCGTCTAAAGCTCTTCCAAGAAGCAGTGCCAGATTTCTATCAGTGGTTTTAATAATGTATGCAATTACATCAACAGCCTCAGCACCAGTAAATGCGTCATTGTAAGTCAACTCATCCTTAATACGAACTCCTAAGTTAATTCGCTGACGGAACGTGTCAGCAACCCTAGAGAGCATTGCTGGGTATACAAGGGGTGTGCGCCGAGAGGTTGTTAGAATGGTTGAGTGTGATGTCATGCTGTGAAATGACGAATGGTGATCAAGCTCAGACGCGTGACTAGACATTGAATGTGAACGTTGAGAGGCATCACTCGTACTGTTGACAAGAGTACTGACTGAAGGACTTGATTTTGAGTTTCGCGAAGAATTGCTCAGTGAGTTGTGGTTATCGGTCCCGCTAAGAGGGTTAGCCTCTGGGCCCTGGCGCTTAGGAATCACACGTCCAGACAACGTCATGGTCTGGCTACGGTAACTGTCACGATCGTACGGCGCGTTTGCCATTCTTGCTGATGAAGCAGTCATAGACATGCTGCGCATGCCCGCCGCAGCCTGATTGATTCCGACACTTCCTTCTGGAATTGAACTGTACCGTCCCGGTCCATGTGGCGAATTGTGATTATGAATATTATTAAAGTTGCTGAAAGTATTAGAATGACTAAGATTGTTGTGACTGTGGCTTTGTGATAAGCTCTGATGTACCGGCGTTGAGACAGATCGTGGTTGTGGAGTTCTGCTCATAGGAATCGCGCCTGGAAATTGAACTGGGCCAGAATTTTGATGTTGCGGGCCATACAAATTTTGTTGAGGAGGCAACTGGTGGGATTGGTGAGTCTGATGAGGAGAAGGAGAAGTGGAATCTCGTAGTCTTTGTGGCGAGTGTTGATTATTAAATTGAAGTTGTTGCTGAGGTTGCTGCTGCTGAGACAATCCAGGCGATCCCGTTCGAACCGGCTGTCGTTGCGCAAAGTTTGGAGGAAGCCGATTTGGACCGTGTCTCATCTGTGGAGGAGGGGGCGGTGGTGATGCATAAAGATTATTATTCGAAAAATCAAAGCCAGCAGACAATGAGTTTTCATTACTAAGTTTTGTTCTGAGCACGCCTTCACCACCATATGGCCTAGAAGGTTGAGAATAATTATTCTGGCCTGGTGGAGGAGGTCGATTTTGAAGTCGTGAATTGCTATTGTTGCTAGGCGGACGAGGACTTTGAGTTATAGTACGATTTGGTGAACCTTTTTGATAATTTTGAGGTTGTTGTTGTTGCTGTATATGCTCATATGAATCCATCTGAGAAAATGACATGGCTCTGTCGTTGTAACCTTGCTGTTGATGAGACGGTGCATTAGGAGGTGCAGTTGCAGTTCTTGAAATAGGAGACATAGCATGTTGCTGATAGGGCTGCTGTAGTTGTGGAGGGGGAGGTGTATTACTGCATGGATAGGGTCGGTTAGACTGACCTCTACCTGGGGGAGGGGCAGATCCAAATATGTTAGAAAACGCTGCGTCGCGCTGAGACTGGCCCATTGGCTTTGCCTGATTTCTGCTTCCATCAGCCATTGTTACAGTATTGAAATATTAAAAGTGTTGACAAAGCTAAAGTAATTAGACTATCATGGAGTGTTAGTACTGATGCTGTTTAAGTTGAAGGGGGTAGAGATAACGAAACTTACACAAAACTGTGAAGCCTCACAAAATTAATTTCAGTCGTGACCAACAACAAAAAATTGCCTGCGCAACTTAGAGAACAATCCAAAAAAAAAAAAAAAGAAAAATTGAGTGTTGTTTATAAATGAAGGTCAAACTACAAATGTATAAGATACCTTTAAAACAAATGATTGCGTGGCTAAAGGTGGTGATTTGCACTGTATCTATAAAAAACCCTCTGTTGTATGTTTCAATGGGTCTAGTGCTGCGTAAAGAACGATGGTGAATACACAATGCGAAAGGATCGTTGCGAGCACAGTATTAACACACAAAAAAACAAATTAAAATGGCTTACAAAGTTGACCAAAAAAGTTAGTATAATGAGAGGTATCTTAAGTTTGGTGAAGCAGTAGGTCCCTGATTAAGAGGGATGTAATGGTACTAAATAAAATAAAAAGAGGGAGAAGGAGTGTTGAAAGTTGGAGGGAGTAAAAAAAAAAATAAAAAAAAAAAAAAAAAATCACCATAACAACAAATAACAATGGTAACAACAACTAAACAACATTAAAATAATTGCATGTTCCATGACGAAGACAAAAACCAAAAGTACCAAACTGTAGATTTTCATTTCTGATAGCTGATTTTATTGAGTTGTTACTGTTTGTACACCTTTATAAATGTCACAAATTGGCATTGTGTATCAAACTTAACTATGTGACTTTCCATTTCATTTTGATATATATATATATATATTTTCAATTAAAGATTATTATGATAATAATGAAATTAAATTGAAAAATAAAGATAACTTGTTCATGAAATAATTTGTATAATGAAGCATTAGATGTAGTTTTTATCACGTTTAAGACGTCATTCTGTCGTTTGCTGTCAACAAATCCTCCCCCAGATGCCAAAATATCTAACCATGCACAGGCCTCACCTTGGGTGCACCAGCCAACTTTTTGCATAAGTCTCTCAACATTTTATACATTTGTGCTAAAAAAAAAGTATTGTTTTATGATCAACTCAAGTTCAAAGTTTTAAATATCAAGTATATTCTTTTGAAAGTTCATACAGATAATTTCCCATACAATTTTTGGCGCAGCTGTCATTTTCTAATCTTCTTTCTTTTCCCTTTTTCTTTTCTTGTCCAAAGCCTTGTTCTTTTCAACGCAACTCAACTTGACCCTAGAAACTGATATCTTGGTCAAAAATTTCTGGAACTTACATCTAAAAAATGCCTGTAAGTGCTGTTTTTATGACAATTGTGATTGTTACGGCTCTTTGATCTTCACTATTTTTCGAATCTAACGACGTGATCGCAAACATTCACCACATTGCATGTCTAATGCCAACTGACCGTTATTTATTTGAATTTTTTTTTTTTCATTTATAGGCATATCATTCTACATTCATCAAAGACGGTCCTGATGTACGGACAATTGGTAAGTACCTATCGATTCTTTGTGACTCTATACAGAACATGTAGATGAGTCTGTCTTTTTATTTTATTTTTACCCCAGCTAACGTCATTTCTCTTAAGGCAACTTTGCGGTTCTGCCACTAAAAACCCAATTTAGAGGCCCTGCTTACCCCTCGAGCGAGGACTACGATATCATTGATGAGATTCTCGACCTCTTTCGGGCTAACTCTTTTTTCCGCAATTTTGAAATCAAGGGCCCTGCTGACCGCACCCTCATTTACGGCATTCTTTTCATTTCGGACTGTCTAAACAAGCTCAAACCCGACACATCTACTAACGAGGCTAACCGTTTGCTCAACACTCTTGCTGTTGAGCAGTTTTCTATTCCCGGCGATCCTGGCTTCCCGCTTAACTCACTCTACCTGCCGCCGAGAGATAGACTGGAAAGCGACACTCTTAAAGGCTACCTCACTCAGTTTAGACAGGAGCTTGCCTTGCGTCTCATTGCAAGAATTTACCCCAATGGCGAAACAGTGCCAAATAAGTACTGGCTTGCTTTTACTCGCAGACGCTTCATGAACAAAAGTCTAAGTTAATGAAGGAATTTGAGTTAATTATTAGTTTGGTATTGAAATGACAAAATAAATAAATGAAAATTTCTTTTTCAAACTATACACCATGATAACTAACAATAAAAAAGTGAATTAAATAACTAAAAAATAGTTATATACAATAAATAAATAATAACAACTTCATTCAAAAAATAAACTCGCTGGACGAGGACTCGGACACTTTTTTCAGTTCATTCTCTCTACAAGTTTCATGATAAATAAGAGCTTGAACAATACCTGAGATTTCAGTATAATTTTCTCGCGTAGTCGCTAAACTAATACTGCTAGTGTCAGAATTATTGGTCAATAAAGATGCAGTAAGGCCTGCTTTAATGAGTATTTTATCCATCTCGCACGAATAGTAGGCTTTCCTTTGAAGATCTTGAACGTGGCAGAGAGCAGACCGTGCTACATTCAAAGCCGGCTTTAATAAAGAAATTGAAAGGCCATTGTCAATAATATGCTGAATCTTGAACCGAGCAATAAAGTAGACTTTGAAAAAGTGATCGCTGTTGATCATGCCAAGATGTCGCAAACACTCCAATATATGGAGTTCTATGTTCTCCTCGTTATCACAAAGATTCAAGATTTTAACAGCAAGATACATGCACAGTAGAGAGGTATTCTTATCACTGGAAATAAAAGATTTGATAGGCGACGGGATGTCATCTTGAATTTGATCATCAGGGAAACCAGCAACCCAGAAAAAGTCCTTCAACTCAGAATTGGACCGAGAGCCTAAGTACAGAATAAACAAGAAAGGCATGTAACTAGGGAATCTCTTATTGTTTGGAGCGAAATGGATACTGTCACTTGACACAGTAGTAACCTCAGACTTGGGGAAAGAATAAGTACTGTCAAACCGCTTTAAACTGGCAGTGCTAGCACGGCCACCTAAAGAATTTGGTATCGATGAACTAAATGAGAGATTATCAGATGTATCATGATCACGGTTAGTGTTACCGTTTCTGGCAAATACTGTCAAGAGAACTTCAAAAGTCGCAAATGTAGCAGCTCTAGAAGTTGATTTCTCCAAACCTCTCATCAAAACTGAAGTGATGTCAAGTTCAAAATTCTCTTCAGTAAATTTAATCTTGGTGATGGTTTCAAAAGTAGACCAGGCTCCTTTGCTGTCATCTCTGTAGCTCAAAAGATACTTAGCAATAGTTGTATTTTTGAAAACACCATATTCATCAAGATTCTTTAAGCAAGTCTGCAGCATCTGTAAGCCAAAGTTAAAAATTTTCATGTTGCAAGTGGATACAAATACAATAGCCAACCAAAAGAGACGAGGTAAATACTGTGAGTCTAGTCTTAACCCATCGGAAAGCTTGTATATACTAAAGACAATGCAGTTTAACAACTCTTCTCTCATCTCATAATCATCATTGGCACTAAGACAGTCAAGTAATATTTCTAGGACAGCCGTAACAGTTGAGTCCTCGACATCAACACGAGACGTGCATCCTAAAGCTAAAAGAGCACGATTCTGAAAAACAGAAAACCTTCGTTTACTCATTATCAAGCAAAGGTCAACAAAGCGTGACATTCTGTCAACAAACTCCGGAAAAGCAAACAAGTTTGTAGATAAATCACACAAAAAGTTTGTGCATCTCTCGACTTGAAACATTATTGAAGAAGCAGGGTAGTTGAAATCAACAAGTTTCATTTCTTCACTAACACCAAATATCATGTTTCCACGATTTGATGTAAGGTCTTTCCAAAGCACATGGATGTGTTCCTTGCTCTCGTTATCAACCCAGTTACTGTAAAAAAAGGAATGAATAACATTGACCATGAGATTGTACAATGACATTCTGAAAGAGTAAGAGCCAGTGTGCAAAAAAATGATGATGAAAAGGCCAAGTTCCATAAAATACTGCTCAACGACAACAGGATTCTCAAAAGTAATAGCAGAAAGAACTGAAATTAAAATGGCAAGTTCTCTAAACTTGGGATGCTGAGCTAAGTCAGAACCAATAAAGACTGTGTCATCAAGTACCATGCTGCTAAGACGGTTGACAATTAAACCACAAACAGCAGGAGATGGCATAGACGTGAGAATAGAAACAATATCATCCATCTGAGGTCCCGAGTAAATACTATTATCAATAAGTAAAGAAATGATCTCATCTATGACCATGGGAATCAGCTTCTCGTCATCTAAAATAACTGGCCAAATAGACTGAAGCAAAAACATATAATCACGGTCGCCAACAATAGAAATGTCAAGGAGCTTTCTGATAATGTGATAAGTAGTCTTAATTGACTCTTCATTGTTGTCAGCAAGAACGTATTTAGAAAGATTCTTGATCCAGGGAATTGAGTAAACCAAAACGCCTTGACGACGATCAATTTCAGTGGATTTAAAAGCGGTAAAAATGTTTCTCAACATGTCCAAGGTAACCTCCGGTTTAGCAGAGGCAATTGCTGCGCTGAACTTTTTGACTCTTCCAAATACATTGGCAGGAATTCTCAATCCCTTACCACCGCGAAGTACAATTCCCAGATCAAGGTTAAATCGCTTCTGAATTGAAGACATGAGGTTATACGACACTTGCTGAGTTTTAGCTGACGACGAACAGAGACCAGAAAGTGCGATATTTACTAAAACAGGAAATGAAGATTCAATGGATGAAATAAAAGTGATGTCGTTGGTAATCTCCGTTGGAAGCCGGGTTTTGGCGTTCTGAACAGCTCGCACAATCTCGTAACCTTTGCTACAATGCAAAATAATTTTATGTCCTTCCGGTCTGGCTACCTCAATAGTGAATTCATCGGGATGCCCAGTGGTGTTAGACTTGTAAATGTCTAAAATCTCTTTTAGATGATAAACTTCGTTACAGAAACCAGGAGAAGACTTGATATAATAAAAAGGCTCTTGAGATCGAATTTGAAGATATTCATTACCAAGTCTAAGAGTGACTAGCTTCATATCCTTTTGAGTAGAACTATATCGATAAACATTGTTGAAAATAGTGCGAACATCATTAATCACCTGTGTCGTTCGAGTATCCAAATTTAGGGTACTGATGTTAAAGCGAGAAGCAATATCCTCCGAGGTTATAAACTCATAGCGATATCTCATAGGGTTAAGAAAAATACCAGAATAATTTAGTTTGATAATGTCCCTCAAAAATGGAAGAAATTCGTTATTGACGTTGCAAAAGTAGATACCATCACAGTTTTTAACCATATCCTCAGGAACCATAATATTGGACATAGTACGTACTGTACTTGAAAAAATGTTTTCACTAGTATAACCAGTCACGTCGTAGAAAATCGAAAATTTGTCTTTCCACATTTTACTAGCAACCTGAAAATATCTACAGAGAACAAGCTCTGTGTCAACTTCATCTTTATTGTAGTTGCGGCCATTGATAATAATCAAAGGTTTTCCATATTTATCCATACCTTGAGAAATAATCCGTCGTTCAATTATAGGACCCATGTCGCGATGATTGTTGCGCTCAAGAAATTCTAGTAGTCGATGAGAAGATTTTATATTGGCACAGTTGTCAATAAGAACAGGAGCAGGAGTAGCTGGCTTTTGGGACGTCGGGCGACCGAGATTTCTAATTAGACTTGTAAGCTTTTGGTTGGTTCGCAAATCATCTTCAGGTAATATTAATCCTTGAACATATTTTAACCTTTGATCCATAATCATCTTGTGGTTGATGTCCTCCCAATGGTAATACAAAAACTTGTGAATAACTTCAAGATTAGGTTGTTTTACTTGAGAACCATTTCCAGACATACAAGAACTGTTGTCATCAGCAGAATCAGGCTCCAAAACTGAAATAGAGTTTAAAAATTGAATCACAGAATCTGAATCTACACTATAGTTGGCAGGATAAAGCTTGAAGATAGATAATTTCACAAAGGAGGTAGAGCCATGAGCTAAGTTCTGGATCATCTTAGCAAGAAGAAGTAAAGTCCGACGAACTTCTTTAGGAGGAGGAGACTCAAGTAAGCCTTCAACATCAGGAGAAACAAGAGCAGGACATATAAATCGCAGCAAGAAAAAAGAACTGACCGCAGTAACAGAGCTATTTCTGGAAAGTGGAAATTTAGGACCAGAAAAAGAAGAAATTGTGTAGCATACTTCACGCAATACTGAGGGAATATCATCAATAGAGCTTTTTAAACTGTTTACCAGTTTCTTAATGCACATGTCAAACTTTTTGAAATTTGAATCAATGGTCTGGCCAGGAGAAATCTTTTCGGGGTTTGTCTCAAAAACATATTTGTCTGGATTGGCAACAATTTCATGTAAAAAAGGGCTAAGAGCATTTTGCAAATATTTTCCACCCTTCAAGTGAGCATAGATCGAAAGAATCTTGGTAGCCACACAGTTTCGTCTTAATATTTCCATGGGAGTTTCTGCTTTTTCGATTTCTCTGGTAACCGCAGCTTTGACCAGCGTCAAGCACTTACCTTTGGAGTCAAAAATCTCTATCAAAGAATTGGCAAAATCATCGACTTCAGAGGCAGGACAGACATCACAAAGAGAAAGTGTAATGTTAATGTGCTCAGTAACAAAATCAACTAGCTCATTATAATTTTTGGTCTCAACATCGCCATTTGTACCTTGATTGTCGTGATTTAAAGTGTTGTTGAGAATTTTGATGAAAGAAACTCGTATGAACTCGTCTTCATTAAAACCCAAAGGAAGAACAAACTTTAATCCAACATCTATGTTTGAGTTTAAAAGTTTTGATGCACAGCTGATAGTGTTGGTTTTAAACGAGTTAAGGCGGTCACCTAGAACAAGACTACCAGAACCAGTTTCTTCTATACGACATTTTTCAAGAATGCGCAAAAACAAAGTGAAAATAGTGTCAAACATTTGTGACTTTCTGTCGAGGTAATCCTTTTCATGAACACTTTCAGATGGAGACAGACGAAGATCAAAGAGAGTTTCAGTGTAAGACTGCACAATAGCATACATGCAGTCTTTTTGCAGACGCTCATATTCTGCCTCTTTTCTTTTAACATTTTTGGTGCTAGTGCCGGTAGAAACAATACTGTCAGAATCCTCTGAAAAATTTGAAGAGAGGCATTTGTCAAGCCAGCCAGCAAAAATCAATGCAACATCATTGCGAATAGTCACATCATGTCTCATGTTAAAAGTGTCTTGGTGACTAGCAATAAGTTCAAATAGATGACAATATTGAATTCTCAAGCGAATGTTTCTTTCATCCGGAGCTGATGAATCAAGACGCTTGACAATAGTAAGAGCCAGAGTGCCAATATCAACAGAAAGATAGATGTCTCCAACATTAATTTTTTCAATGACAGCACGTAGTATCATGGCAGATTGCTCTAAAAGCAAGAAATCTTGCTCTTCTAAAGTATCACCAGACTTGCCAATTCTAGTCACAATCTCCCCCTGAATGGACTTAAAAATAAAATGGTAAGAAATGGCACTAGTATCATTGGAAAGAACATCACGAGCAGTTTCTCGTAAAAATGGCGACTCCGCCAAGGTCAACATAGAGATAATTTCCGACAAAAACTTTTGAGAGGTTTTGCTAAGCTGGCCCTGTATGATTTTTTCATTTTCGCAAATAAGAAATGGAGACAAAAGAGAGCACAAAAATCCACAGTAACTTCTCCATAATTTGATTAATGACCAATCCAAAGACGTTATTTGCAAAATAACTTCGGTAAGATCATGCCAGCGTTTATTGATAATTTTCCATGCCTCAATAATAGGAGGAGAAATGACTTGTAACTTTTGTAAAAAGTGAAAGAGCCGTTTTTGAGTCGCAATAGTACCAGTCATAACATGAGTCGACGAGCTGAACTCGGAAAGAGTAGAAAAGTTGGGCATTATTGACCAAGCAGAATCAGTTAAATTGTTCATGTCCTCAATAATGTCAGCTTCAGCTATAAGACAGTGCAAAATCTGGTATGCAAATTTGCATACCCCAGTGTTGCTAGAACACAGACACACGTACATAGCAGTTTCCACTGTAGAGCTGATGGATTCTCTAAAATGCCGAGGCTCAAGCTGAGTGGGATCGCGTTCACAGTACTGGTCCAGTTTGTAGTTCTGAGTGAGAATGACACGACCTTCAAGTAACGATTTTATGATTTCCAAATATGTGGTGATAGATGAGTCGAGGTACTTATTTTCAAGAATTCTTCTGCAAAGAACCATAGCCATGTAACCAAATTGTTGGTATGATGGTAAAATAGGATTGTTTTTATTAAAAAACAGATCGTCGTCATTGAAGCTAGCCAAATTCTCAATTTTCAAAAAGGATCTGGCAAGCGACATAGCTTTACTAAAAATTACGCCATGCTTTGACTGAACACCATCAAGTACAGTATGAAATAGCTCGTCTTCCTGACAAACAGTATTATAATTATGTTGTGTGACAATGTAGGCAGGATTTTCTGAGAAAATTGTGTACCAGAGTGATATTATTCGAATGTAACAATCTCGAAGTCTGAGTAGGTGTTTGTCTGACTTGAGCATTGGATTTTCTTCAAGCTTCTTAAGCTTAGCAGAAAAATCGTTACCAGTTATGCGAAGAGATGAATAAATATTTTGTATCATAATGTTATAATATTCCTTAAACACGGGGACTTGCTGTAAATTAATATGGCCCTGCAGTATGTTGGGTATCGATTCTGGAAACTTTGAATTTACATCAGTAAGTGGCAAAATGTCACGAAGAACGGCTTGAAAATTTAAAACCGAGTAAGAAGTAATAAAAGACTCTTGAAAGAGATCAATCGAGAAAATCTTATTGGTAGTAGATGAAAACAGATGTGGTAGCAAAATAGAATAAATTTTTTTTGCAAAAGCGATAACAGGATTACCAGGAGAGCTCACCACGTAGAGCGAAGCAGTCTTAACAATATGATAAGTAGCAAAAAGTATGGTTGGATCAACAGAATCTTGGTGGATATTAAGAATTTTGAAAAGAAATGCATGTCTTTTGCTATGATAATGCTTTTTTGATGAAGGAAGAACAATATTAAGTTTGGAGCGAGATGGAGTAGGAAATAAATAAGCCTCCTCGTCTTCAAAGCTTTTAGGAAGTAAAGATATGAGCAGGCCAAGCATGCTCCAAGAAGAAGAATAACGTTTTGAATCATCAGCTCTGGAATAAATATAATCAAAAAGTGACACGCATAAACTAGTCAAGGGGTTCTCATTCTGAACTAGGCTTGCCAATTCTTCTGGACGAGAATAAGCCCAATATGAAACTGATTTTTGAAAAAAGTACTCTATTGTGTGAATGTGTAATGATTTTTTGATGTTTGGAATAACTGTGAGAACTTCTTCAGTGAATGTGAGCAGTTTATCTCCATCCAAGTAAAGAAGTCCAAGAATCTCAAGACCTGGAAGAGTATCAGGGTCATCAACTTTAGCATTTCGAGCTTTTTTGAAAACTTTTAAAACGTGTGAGTATACAACATCCCAGTTGGATCCTGAAAAATAGTGGATGATGGTCTGGATCGATGAGTCAATGCTTTCGAGCAATATCTGATCTTCTCTTTCTCCAGTGACGTAAGAATAGTTCGAGACAGCAAGAATACCCTTTTTAAGCATGATGGTAGGTTTGATTTTAATTAAAAAGTCAAGAACTCTTGTAACTGTTTCTGGTTCAAGAGGTTCTGGGTTGACTGAGTATAAGAACAGATGGGTTGAAACAGTTGAGCATGGTTTGTCCGTCAAGCGCTCGGGGTCTAGTCGTTCTTGAAATGAGCGCCAGGAAGCATTTGAAATATCAGACAGTAGTGTCAATAAAACAGCTAAAGATCTAAGTATAAGAATATTCTTTTTGGCGAGTTGAGTTCCGGGGCCAGACTAAAAATAAGGATTAGTTGGGATCCAAGCAAAAAAAAAAAAAAAAAAAAGATTAGGTTGTTCATACGTTATAGATATCGCGAACAATCAACATTACGCCGGGGTATATCTCGCCATAAAGATTCTTTGTCACGAGGTCCTGGAGTGTTTCCTTTGCTAGTATATAAGTATCATCTTTGAACGTTTCGTCGACAGTGAGGCCGGTTTGATTTGGAAGCTTAAAAAAAGTTAGAAAAATGGCCAGTAATATGCAAACATCAAAGACGTTAACTGCATGTGAAATAAAGTTTTCAAAATAAAATAAAAATGATGATGATAATAATAACAATAATGAAAAAAAAAAAAAAAAAAAAAAAAAAAAGGTTTTTTTTTTTTTTTTTTTTTACTAGAGACAAAAAAAAAAAATAGAAATAAAAGGTAAATGATTGTTGAAAAGAATGATAACAATGCAGAAGTAAAGAGATATAACGGAGAGATAAAAGCGCCATTAAGTGGATATGATGAGTCAAAAGCATTGGTTGACAATTGTGTACAAGAAGCAGCGATAGTTGGAATAGCATAAAAAGAGCAAACAGAGGAAGGATAGAATACATACAATTTTTTTAAGTCTATTGATAAAGTAAGGCAATATGGTGGTGCCTGTACTCCATTGCTGGGTTAATTTTGACATTATGATTAAAAGTATGGGGATTGATATTAATTAATGAAGAAGAGTAAGTAATCGTCAGGCAGATATCGTTAGGATGAGTGAAGAAACGTGATTAGAATAGACTTTGTGTTGGCGTGGGCAAAAAAAAAAAAAGTGGTGAGAGATGAAGCAAAAAATAAAAAACGAAACCGTTGGATTTTAAATCGGGAGGGTTTTTTTTTCTTTTGATTCCAGCTGGGTGAATGCTTCTTTGCTTCACAAATCGTTAAAAAAAAAAACAGTAACAACAGAGTATTGCTCAAAACCTATAACCTAAAGGAAGGATCAATCTGAGATAATAATGAGTTGTTGTGGTATGTCAGTGGAAGGCAGTTATAACTGATGTAAAAAAAAAAGAGCAAAATGAAATAAATTAAAATAAATAAATAAATAACCCTGTCGTGAGAGATTACAGCTGAATATAATCTAACGCTTAGCGGGGTTATCAAAGGGTCATAAGATTGCGATTATTTTGAGAATTGATTAAAGGTATAGAAGAAATGAAGAATAAAATAAAAAATTAAATGGTGAATGTTAGAAGAAAAAAAGATTAATGATAAACCAGAAAATATTCAGATTTTGAATTTTTTTTTTTTTTTTTTTTTTTTTTTTTATTTTTTTTTTTTTTTTTATAATTATTATTAAGTTTTTATGTTTTAATATTTTTATTTATTTATTTTCTAACTACCCTTCTTCTAAAATAGATGGTGGTGGTGAATCGTTTTTTTATACTTTACTGACTTCATGAGAGCCAAAAAAGAACGGCAGTGGTCATTCTCAAAGGAATTACGGTACTTTTTTTTTATTTTTTTTACAATAAAAAATATAACAAAACAAAGAGTAACGGTAGAACCAATTTGCTTTATTGCCTTTAACATGTTTCTGTCATGGGCGATATTGGACCTTGACAGCTTCGTCACTATGCAGGTTGATACTGTACATTTTAGCAATTTATGGACATCTGCCGCAGTTCAAACTCTTTTTCCCCTTCTTTTTATTTTTTACTATTATTGTTTGAATTTAAACCATTTTCAACGGTCTCTTCTGAGTTTTTAACGCCGTTGTTATCTTTTTAGTTTTTTTTTTTAACAAACTTTTTTCAAGTCCTAACAGACACCGTTTCTGACCATCCTGACTATTTTTTTTTATTTTATTATATGTATATATATCTATATATGATTTTTTATTTTTTATCCTCAAAACAATTATAAAAAAAAACAACTAATAATAAAATCTGACTATTCCTAATAACTGGTTTAGATTTAAAAATTAAGTATAATTCTCTCTTTAGTCACCAATTAACATCTGAGGCTCTATGAAAAAAAAAAAATTGATACAATTTTTCACATATTTGAAATCACAGACATGTTTTTCAAATAAATTTCTTGTGTATGGATTTTCTTTTGATATTTTTTTTTAAAAAAAAAAATCTAGCATTCAACTTGAATGTGACTATAGATTGTATTAAAACAAAAGAATAAACTTCTACAATCGGTACCTCCCTCAATTAGGGTAAATAAGTTCCCCATGTTATACACTTTTTCTACGTATGATTTCAAGTGATTTATGACAGAATAAGACAATTTTCAACATTGGAACATTGAGCATTGAACTTTATTACCAATACACTATAATTATATGAAACAATAAAATTGTAAACCTGTTTTTGTTTTAGACTGTGTGTTACTCCAGGTTTGGTATTGAAAGACTCAAATGTCCACCTAAGCACAGGAGAAAATCATGCCAAAAAATAAAAGGTGAATTCAGTAGTAAACTCGTGAAAGTCGCAATCATCCGGTCACAAACTCCATATCTCGCAAAAAAAAAAAAAAAAAAAAACCAAGAATATTTCTCTGAATTTTATCAAATTTTTTTCAGTTACGAATAATGGTTTATTAAAAACCGTCCTTGTTTGTCCTCTTGGACCCAAGACTGAAATTTTATCTCACAACCGCATTTGAAAATTAGCAAAGTAATTACGCATATAGTTCCCTTCTTTGGCCTTGTATATATAGTCAAGTTTTTGTATTTCTTTTTTAAAAAAAAAAATCAAAAAGCTTATTTTTTTTTAGTGTCGCTAGCTCAATTTTCGATCTCAAAATTCCTTCTCCACAAGACTGTTGACAACAAAAGACAAACTCGAGCATTTGTCAAAATATTAAACATGATAATAAATATATTTAAACTTCCTACATAGTAGATAATTTTTCAACGCTCATTTTATAAATTGGAAACCGTGAGTTCATACGACACGTAAACAAGGCTTTCAAGGAGATACAAACAAAATATTTCATTAACAATAAATGTAATCTGCTTTTTTAGTATATACGTATACAGACGGCATTTGCAAGTTTTTCTTTTGGTACTCATACTAAGTGGATATATCAAAATATTTGCTGTTTTTCATTCAATTTTTTTTTTTCAGTCAATAGTAGTAAAAAAAAAAGGCTATTATTTTATACAATACATATCAGAACTTCAATAAAATACACGAAAAATTATTAATCCAAAACTTTTATCAGTAATAGTTTAGAGTTATTGGGATTTGAATAAAAATTCATTCACTGTGGTGTGAGTTGTACAGAGGCATTTGCTATGCAACTTGTAAATTAATTTACAAAACAAGTTTAGAAATGAGTAAGGATAAAAGATATTCTAGTACCTGTAAGAATTTTGTTTGATCTCAAAAAACTCAGCCGAAATTTTATGGGTTCCGTCTTTAGTAATATAAATTATTCACTATTCAGTGTATCCCGAGGCATTAAAAAAAATAACACTAAAAGAAAATATAATATTACCGTTTTTTGATGGTTTGAGTCTCACAGGGTTTTGTTAAACGTTATACCTTACTATAGAGCGGCTACCACACCTCCTCAACTAATAGTCAGTTTAAATGTATAGCCTGCCAAGGTTTTACCGCCCTGCTTGCTCACTGAAACTAGTAAACTACAGTGATGATCATGTTTGGGTTTTTCTTGATACAGGAATTGTTATTCATGAGAAATTCGGTGCCATTGAAACGACTGAAGCGGAAATGTTTAAGGCGAAGCCATTACTATGTGGTCTATTGTTGTTCTATATAACTCATCATTAGCTATGAGAGAAATAAATTGATTAATGTCATTATTACATGTATAGAATTCAAGTAACTTCTCAAGCTCTGTGATCTTGTGATAAATAAAATGGGTTTAATTTTGAGACTCTGAATATTTGTCAATCTTTGCAACTGTTGAAAAAAAAAGCTTAGAGCAAACCAGAATGAAAAACACCAAAAAAGTAAACTCACTATTTTGCGGCTTGCGATATTTCACTATAATAATAAAATGACTTTATTTAGGTTTTCTTTTTTTTTTTTTTTTTTTTTTGAGACAAAACCTTTTGGAAACTTTCATCAAAAAGTTCTTTGAAGTTCATGTTACAACTCTAGATTACCTGAATTTTCGTACTATCAGGTGCAGTCGCACTACAAATTGATATTGGCCAAGAATACTCAGGAATCATATATACCGTCATTAGAATTGAAAGATACCGTTTTTAGGTTATTATTATCTTTACTTTTTTTCACTTTTTAGTATGCTGTTTTTTTATTCATTTTTTTTTCAACCCCACATTTCTACAAATACAGTCCTTGACAACAATTAAAAAAACAATATTCAGGTTTTTTTTTAGTGAAGATTTTCTCCTGGCACATGAATGTAATTTGTGAATTCAGCGCTATCAAAAGCGATTCAAGTAGATTTATGTAAGACGCAGCCACCGCTTAGTAGTTTAACTCTTGTTTTCATTTAATGGTTTCTCTATATTACACACACTTACACATAATCAAAGCCTAACAAGCTACTCTAATCAAACAAGCTAAGTACTATCTCTCTAAGACTCCTCTTGGCATTATGTAGGACCTTTGAATTAAACTACAATTTAACTTTTTTTTTTTTTTGTTTTCAAGGTGCGTTCTGCAGGATGCAGAAGACCCTTCTTGGGAAGTATTAAACTGTTTCCGGCTGTATACATTGACAACGACAATTTCCCTGAGTAATACACCCTCATTTGTCAAATACTTTTCAACAGCGCTATAACCCTATTCCAGGTAAAATAACTTCCTATGATTATGGCGATGCACAAACTTTATAAATGGTTCCAGTTACCAAAGTTCTGTTTAACTTGTCGTTATTCTCAAGTCTTTGGTTTACTACGCATAGTGAATTTTAGTCTCTGCAATTCTGTATTAGCCTTGTTTTTTTTTTTTTTTTTTTTTTTTGTTTAATAATATTTTGGTAGTTTTCAGAATGGAGGCTTGAACCCTTGTCTAAAGGGCTTATGGGGCATGAGGGGCATGAGGGGCTTTGAATGTGTAATAGGTTCTATATATATTTTTTAATGTAAAAGTCTTGAAGATCAACAGGTAGCAATGCCTTTTTATACATGAAGTCGTTGCCGTTTGTGCAATTAAGTCAGCTTTAAAATGGGTGGAAAATTGTAAATCTATGGCCTTCAGATACCCGAGATTTCTGCATGATGGGCGGTGATGACGCCAATTTTTGTTTGAGTTTAAATTACAAGTCTTAGTTCATTAAAAGTATTAATTAGGTGAGTGTACAGATATAAAACTTTCACGTTATCATATTTCAATGCCAGTTACTATCTCAACGTGGTCAAGTATATCATTGTTAACAATGAAAGTAAATGAAATATTGTATTTCATTTCATAATACAATATAGCAATAACGATCAAATTATTTAACATACATACTGAAAAAATCACAATCAAGTAGACAAAAATCAGTTTACTGTTCTTGCATTACATAGTCAAATAACTAAAATAGTAATAGCAAAAATATATGTATAGGAATATACTTACGTATATATATATTAATAAAATAATTGAAACTTAACTGTTGATGATATCATTGTTAAAACGTTGCTTTAATGAATTTTGGTATCATTTATATACGTACTACCAATTGTTAAATATAAGAATTGCGTGGGTAGTCACTATGAAGCCTGAACTTTTGGTAGTTTTGCAAGCCAAAAATTTATACGCATAGTATTAAATCGTGACATTATTAATATTCAAGACATGCAAGGGCTCATATATACGTATGTTTTTAGTTAAGATAAGTTTTAAACGGTTATTCCTTCTTCAATTCAAAACAACACCATACTAAATTAGCAAAAAGCTTAATATTTTTGTCACCAAAATCGGGGTCCCTTAATCATATTATACGTATGTAATTGATTATTGATAAAATAAAAGGAATCCTTAAAGCCCCTTGATATACATATTTACAATGGAAAAACGTACCAACTATGGTAGATGGAGAGTGCCGAGTTCCAGGCTTAAAACCAGCTTAAAACCAGCCTATGTAGACCAGCTCCGTATTTGAAGTGTGATGATAAAATACAAGGATACCATCAAAGTATTACTTGATAAGAAAGGCATGGAACGCTACTAAGCCTAAATGCTAGACTGAGCTCAGTATACACATACATATTTTTGGAGGAATCAAAGATAAACCTCTTACTCTAAAAGTGACAGTAATAGATTGCAATCGATTAAATAAATATTATTCAAAAAATGATAAAGACTTTTCATGATTTCATAAAAAAAAGAGAAATAAATAATAAAGTCCAATAAGAATAAGGATTGTCAAATTTACTCGGTTACAAATTGAAGCTACAGCTTCAAAGCCTGTTTTAGTGTCATTTTTTTTTTTTTTTTTGATACCAATATTTGTTAAAACTCACATAAACCAGGGATGATCTATAATGTACAAAAATTCTTTTGTAGAAAATGCCTGACTGTATTCAACTGATCAAATTTACAGTAATGATTTGCTTTCATGATAGACTTCATTATTATCATTTTAAAGTAAACATCGGTTTGTACACATCAAAAAATTTTGAAAATAGAATCTCCAGATGCAATGTTTTTACAAGAGGGGAGCAAATCACGGAACTTACTGTTATACAAAAGCGTTGTCCAATTCACCTTTTTCAAGGTTTGACATCACGACTTCTAATGTAAATCCTTATGTAATATACGAAATTTCAGGTAGATATGACAATTCAGAAAAATTCATTTGCACTTTTGATTTCCATTTTAAGTTCAGACTTCAATAGATGTTTGGCAAACCTGATGATCATAAGGGTTTCAGCGCTAGTCCATGAGGACCTCTATTTACGTTTTGCCGGTCTTTGATTGGGATCATTGCTATTGTTGACACCAGATTCTGAATCGCTTTTATGAGATTCACACCAACCAAAAAGGACACTGTCAGTGTCTGGCTGGGAATCAAAATGTTCGATTATGACATCATCCTCCATGTTTGTATCTTCTGCACCAGAAGCAGTTGATAAATTGGTTTCTGTGATATTAGAACTAAAAGTAGCAATTACTCATAAACAATTAATTAACTGTTTTCATTTTTGATAAAAAGAAGAAATATTGACAAGTTCACGATTAAATTATACGTATATTTACTTTGTAATATGTAATCATATACATATTTTGGTTACCCTGATCATATATCTTCAATGACATAACTGTGTTTGCCAATTAAAGCTTAAAGCATATATTTCAAATTTCAAAGTTTATGTTCAAGAGATCTCCCAACGGTCTTTTTTTTTTAATTAACACTAAACCAAAAAAAAAAATAATGATAAAAAATTTTAAACTTCCCATTTTCCCTCCCATAAACCTGTTCATGATCAAATAATAATAAAAAAGAGAAGATACCCGACTCCACGCATAGCATTAGCTTATTTATACAAGATATTTTTTTAGCATATATATAAATTTTGTTTAAGATGGCTGTCGGAAATACTGCCGGAAAGGAAGTTCGCATTAAGAACAAGATGAAACGACAGGAAATGTTTGCCAAGCGTAAAGACGAGCTTAACAAGCAACGTCATAAAGCTCGACGCGAGCGTGCAAAGCTGGAGGCCGAAAACCCGCAACTTAAAGAGGAGCGTCTTGCTGAAAACATCACAGAAACAATCGAGTCAAAGCGTGTGTATGACGAGTCTGTCAACGCCGAGATCGAAGGTGAGGATGAGTTTAAAAGCTACTTTGAAGACGGTAAAGCGCCCAAGGTTCTAATTACCACTAATGCCAAAGCGCACAAGGAAGCCTATCGTTTCACAGAAGTTTTCCAGGAGCTGATACCAAACTCAACATTTTTAAAACGTAAGGATCAGTTCAACATGAAGCAAATGGCCAAATTTTGCTCGAATCGCGACTTTACAGACCTGATCATTGTGAATGAGGACAAAAAAGTTGTTAACGGTATTACCTTCATTCATTTACCTGCAGGCCCTACATTTTACTTTTCAGTCTCCTCGCTTGTATACAAGGACAAGATTTCTGGCCATGGCCGCGCTACGTCACACGTTCCGGAACTGATTCTCAACAATTTCACGACGCGGCTGGGTATGACTGTAGGCCGCTTTTTCCAGTCACTTTTCCCACAGCAGCCTGAGTTTGTGGGTCGACAGGTCGTGACTTTGCATAACCAGCGAGACTTTATCTTTTTTCGGAGGCATCGTTACATGTTCAAAAACGAGGAACGTGTTGGTCTGCAAGAACTTGGTCCCCAGTTTACACTGCGCTTGCGAAGAGTCCAGAAGGGCATCAAGGAAGAGATTGAGTGGGAGCATAGACCTGATATGGACAAAGATAAGAAAAAGTTTTATTTATAAGTTGTTATTTTTTTTTCTCTCTATTTCATATTTTATTTCATCAATGTCATTGTTTTTCTAGAAACAAAAAATATTGTCAGATTATATAGTTTTAACTTGTGTTAAAAAAAAAAAAAGAAATTGACAATGAATATAATAATTTATACACAAGTTAGTATACTGTCTAGGCTGTAAGAGACGCAGAAAAGTCGACCACGGGTGCTTCGATATCAATCACATTCCATCCCTTTGTGCTCTCAAAACCAGGCTGTTCAGGTCCCAAAACCGTAACACTGGCGCTGTTAAAGTCATTTGCAAGACTTGGAATTAAATACTGTTTGGCTACCCTAACAATATCCTCAATCTCAACCCTGAGCAACGCATCACGACGAGCCTGACGCAGCTCATTAGTGATACCGTGAATAAACTCACTCGAGATCTCTGACCGCGGGCTGAGTGGCGCGTCAATACCCTGGAAAATGCTCAATTTGGCCTCATCCAGGTTACGCTGTGTCCATTTGTTGGCAACAGCCCACTCACCAGCCTGTGCAATTGCGCTCAAAGAGTTGGCTGGATTGGGGTCGCGGTAAGAGTAAAAAGTAAACACGCCATCCAAAGCAGAGTATGACGCACCGCCACCATAAGCGCCGCCCTTTTCACGAATCTCCTTATGAAGATACTTGTGAGTAAGCAGGTTTGCCAGAATCTGCAATGCGCCGCCGTCTTCGTGTGTGTATTCAACACCTTTGAGTGCGACACCCACGTAGCTAACCTGGAAGGGAAGAGTGAAAAAGGTCTTCTCAACACTCAAAAGCTCAACATCTTTGATAGCACCGACGTTAATACCGGTAGTAGGTAGTGAGTTAGTAAACTCGCCAATGCTAACCTTATTTTGATCAAGAGTTTTTTCAGCATTGTCATTACCAGGACTCAATGTTAAGCCAACCTTAGTGGCTCCAGCAGTAGCAATTTGTTTCGCAACCTCTTCCAGCTTAGGAACAACAATTTTTCCTAAAGCATTTTCGTCCAGAACAGAAAGTTGCTTCATAAATTGCACCTGTTCAATACCATTAAGAGACTCAGAAAGCCTGCGAGAAATAGAAAACGCAGCCGCAGCATGACCGGTGGCATAAGAATGTCCTGATTCTGACAAAGAGTTCATTGAGTTAGCAACGCTTCCCTGGATAAGAGGAATGAGCTTTTCTAAGTTGGAAAAATTGGCATTAAGCAAAAAGTCCTTGTAGTAAGAGTAGAGGTGATTGCTCTTTTCATCAACACTCACACCAGTAAAATGTTGCACCAGGTTAACGTTACTTGTGTCCATGGGATTGCTCAGAATGCTAGAAGAAACGGCAAGACCACCTGTGTTTAGCTTAATTTCGTTCTCAAGTTCGTCCATAGAACGCTGTTTGGTACCAACATTGATAACAGCATCAGAGTAAAGAGGCAAGAATGGGCGCAACAAAGAAGGCAGGTTGTTGATGTTTTTCTGCATGCGAAGGTAAGTGAGTCCTTGTGTGTCAGTAACTCTAACTGATACAGGAACATCGCCAGCAGTAGTAGAATCAACCACAATAGGCTTAATATTTTTAGAGATATCCGCAGTCACTAAAGTGGGTAAAACAGAAACATCCTCCTGAAGAGATTGAGTTTCCAGTAATCTTTGACCCTGTTCGTAAATCTGCTTCTTGTCAGCCTCGGTTAAAGCATTGATGTATTTTTCAAGCTTAACTTTTTCCCTTTCAGCGACCTCAGAGCCAAATGTGCTTTCGGGAGTCATAGTAAATTCTAAATAGGGCTTAGAAAGCAAAAAGTCCTTAGCCAATTTCTGGAAGCGGCCAGGCTTTGAGATTTCTTCTTTAAAGTTAGAAAGAAGCTTAGAGTTGTCAAGAAGCTGAAAAACATCAGTCTCGTTGAACACCCTAGGGAAGATCTTGTAGACAAAACCCATACCAAGATTAGCCTCGACCTCACGGTCAGCAAGCTCAGCTTGATTCACAACAGCATCGATACGGTCCTGGGGAATGCCATTTTCAGCAACATCCTTAAGGACATTAAAAACAGCTTCTTTGAATTTGGGAATATCATTTTCATTGAGACCTTGCAAACCAACAGTAAAAATATTCTTGCCAGGGCTTGGATCCAAACCAGAATTGACTGAAAAATCAGTACCAAGATTAGTGTCAATGAGAGCCTTGTACAAAGGCGAGGAATGGCCATCCATTAGTAAATTGCTAAAAACCTTCCATAGATATGTGTTGTTGACATCGCTTGTATCACCCAGGATCCAAGACAATGAGGTTTTGAATTGGCGGGTTTCATCAAAAAGAGGATCAAGAGGACCATCGACAACCACAGACTTAATTTCAGTAAGCTCAAT
Organism: Geotrichum reessii; assembly: GCA_013305925.1. NCBI lineage: Eukaryota > Fungi > Ascomycota > Dipodascomycetes > Dipodascales > Dipodascaceae > Geotrichum > Geotrichum reessii. The sequence continues at coordinate 8,573 of QVTG01000234.1, read as the reverse complement.
GGGCTTTTTAAGCTCGCGCTGAGGGTCCAAAAACTTGAACTCAGAAATAGTGTTCTCTAAAGGAGCAAGGACCTTGTCAAGTCTAATATCGCCATAGGAAAGAGTGAAAGAGTTAGAGGGGTGATATTTTTGATCGTGAAAGTTCTTCAGCTCTTGATACTTGAGATCAGTGATAAATTCAGGGTCACCGCCACTACTGTTTAAAGAGGGGTAAATCTGATGAAAGTACTTAATATAGAATAAATAAGAAGGATTAGACATTTGACCCTTCATCTCATTAAATACAACTCCCTTGAAGTTTAGAGGAGAATTAATGTCATTGGGGTCCTCGTTTTCAAGTCTCCAGCCCTCTTGAGAAAAGTCAAGTTCTCTGAGCAAGGGTTTGTATACGGCATCAAGGTAAACTTGTTGCAGATTGGCGTAGTCTAGTTGATTTGTGGTCGCAAATGGGTAGAAGGTAAAGTCAAATCCAGTCATAGCATTCATAAAGTTTGCTAATGATCGAGTTAGCATCTTGAAAAACGGATCTCTGACCGGAAATTTCTCCGAGCCACACAAAGTGGTATGTTCGAGAATATGTGGGACGCCAGTGTAATCAGGCGGGTTGGTTTTAAAGCCGATTGAAAAGACATTGTTAGAGTCGTTTCTGTCGAGATGAAGATGTTTGGCACGAGTAAGATCATGGGTCAGCTCGATGGCGGTAAGACCGAGTTGAGGAACCTCCGAAAGACGCTTGACATGAAAGCCACCGTATTGATCACCGAGAGTGTAAGACACTCCTGTCGCACTGACGGTGGTAGAAAGAGAACGAGCATTCCTGTACAACAAAGGAAGTTTGCTTGAACTTTTGGAAAGGTTGCCTGCTCTTAAAAGAGCAGAGATTGTCATGGTGTGAATGAGAGAATTAGAACAAACTGTTAAGAATGGTGAAGACAGATGCGATGAAAAGACAAATAAGAAGAAGAAAAAAAAAAAAAAAAGGTTGCCACAGAGTTAAATCTAACATCTATTGGGATGAAATTCTTGAAAGATTTTTAACGCACAAAATAATCAAAATTAGATGCCATCCATGCCGAGATGACTACATTTTCTTTTTCTTTTTTTCTTTTTGAAATTCTATCATTTGTTCTAGAGAAAAATAGAAAACTAAAAAAAAACTAAAAAGATTAATACTTAAGACATATGACAATACGATATATATATACTTTATACTAAGTTTTAATGTTTCTGTAGGTACTTGTGTGGCTGGTCAGACTTTTCATTAGAAAAAAAAAATGTCCAGAGCAACGCGTCAATTTATTTATTTTTTCCATGTGCCGTTACGTTGTATATTCGAAAACAAATCTCAATCTAACAAAATCTCGATTCTTTGAGTATCAGTAAAACAATGTAATCTTTTTTTAAATCGGAATCAGTTTTTTTATTATCAATCAATTTTTTGAAAAAGGATAACGTCTTTGGACTCACTTATACAGTTTTTTATCTTCATCATCGTGACCATTGGTCATCTGAACAACCTTTTTGTTAACAAAAAAAAATAAAACGGCGATAGGAGACACAAAATATGGAATGGTTAATTAGCCATCGTAAAAATGGGGTTCATCATGAATCGTAAAAAAAAAAAAAAACACTGACACTTTCATTTCGCTAATTTACCATCGCCAACAACTTGATAGATCTCAGTTGTATTAAGAAACCTATGGCTGATATATATATAAAACCCATTGTTTCTATTTTATTTACTTTGTATGTCTACAATTGAATAATAATAAAAAAAACCCTCTGGTTATCTGTTTTTTTTTTGTATAATTTTTGTTTTTCCCTTCCCCAATTTGATAGACCTGTATAGTATATTTGTTATTGGGTTGTTGTATATAGTATAGTAGATTACACCCCGTCACTTCATTTTTATTTTATTTATTAATTTTTTATGTTTACGATGCAAATTTTGAAATCTCTCTTTCACACTTTTTTTTTTTCCCTTTCCCTTCTCTCTCTTTTTGCTTTCCTTCCCACCCACTTTCTGAAACGATCTTAACGGCCAATTGTTGAATCTGACAACCCGCTTAAAAAATAAACCCAAGAGGATAGTATATACCTCTATACATTAATCTAAAAGTGTATCGCCTATTACTATCAAATCTTCTCTCATACGAAAACAATGGAAGGCGAGGGCTTAGCACAGGTATCAGCTGCTCTAGATGTCGTTTATAATCCTTTATCATCCAATCAAGCTCGTAGCGAGGCTAGTGCAGTATGTCTACACCCAATATTCTACCACATACTTGACTCTAATTTTTTTTTTTTCCTTCTAGTTTTTAGAAACTGTCAAGTACAAACAAGATGCTCCTTACTGGGGATGGCAGCTTGCGCATCCCTCTCATGGAAATAACGATGTCATGAGACACTATGGTTTGCTACTGTTACAACACTCAATTCAATACAACTTTATAAATTACGATAACAACCAAAAGTTGGCAATCAAGAATTGGATTGTTGACCTGGGAACTTCTGTCCTGCCCAGCGATCCACATTATCTTAAAGAGAAAATTGCAATCCTATGGGTAGCTGTGGCAAAACGAATTTGGGGTCTTGAGTTGGACAGGGCCGCTGAGGAAAACAGCTCTTCATCAAAATCTTTTATTGCTAACAAATCAAGCCTTTTCAATGGCAGCAATAACAATAATAAAGATAGCGAGCAGATCAAAAATGATAACGAAACACCAGGCAACTTTGATATCGACGGATGGATTAACATGGACGAAATGCTGGTACGAATGTGGGAATCCAATCCTACCACACGTGAATTGTCTTTGGGTGTTTGGCGCACTCTGTTCGAAGATTTGTATATATTAGATGATCCCGTCGCTGACAAGCGCGCCTCTTCTCTTAGCGCTCAGTGCATTGAAGTCGTTACTGCTGAACCAATCCTTAACGTTATGTATGAAGTACCCTTACAGTCCTTGCGCAAACTTCGATATGGTTCTGAAGGATGGCTGAATCGATGGTCTTCCGTTCTTCAAGAGTGCATTGATAGAGGATTTGCAGATCCTGAGATTGCAAAATTTTCACTAAAGCTTCTTCAAACTTTACGTACATGCCTTTACTGGATTTTTCCACTGGCTATACGTGAAGCTAACCTTCTGCAACGTCTAAGCATAGCGCTTTCTTGTAATAATGTCGATATCAAGATTCTGGCTGCTGACTGTTTACACGTCCTCTTTACGCGTACCTTTAGCAATGATAGCGACTTTCAAGCTATAATTGGCGCAGTTTTTTTGCCTGACGGTATGCGAACTTTAGCACAGGTATACAGCTCAATCTCGATCGACATTGACCGTTTTGACGACAAACTTTACATTCTTTCGAAAAAGATGGTTGAAATGATTGTTGGTTTAGGTGAATATTTGAATCTTTCCAAGAACCGTTTACCAGAAGAAGCTGATCTTGGTCAATATCTTTCTCTTGTGCTAGAGACCACCAGACACCATTCTTTAGTAATTTCCGGTATGTCTTTACAATTCTGGTGTTCAGTGTTACGCGTTGAAAAACTCAACGGCAAGGAGCAAGTTGAAAAGTTACTACCGCAATTACTCGAACTGGCTGCCGAACGATGCATTAAGTTTGAAGACGTTAGCGAGGAGCATGTTTCAAGACAGTTTTTAACCATGGATTTTGATACTGCTCCTGACACTCAGGTATTTTTGAGCAACTACCGACGATTCATGGAAGATATCGTGAGGCTAATTGTGTGTCGCCTTCCTGCTGATTCAATGACTTATCTTGAAAATCGAATGGACTTATTTTTTTCTTCTGAACTTGGCTGGCAAAGCTTGAAATCAACCAAGCTTGAGTATTCTGGAAATCCCGCTTATTTCCTAGCATACTCACAGTTTATACTTGTTGAGGCAGCTCTAAGAGGCGTGTCTCGTTGGAAGATCTGGTACAACGAATTGGATAAACCCCAAATTCTTCAAAAATTATCAATAATCATTGAGCGGTGGTGTGAAAGACTTATTGCTATGTCATTGCACGATCCTCTTCTTCTCAGAAAACACGTGCAAACTTTAGTTCAGTTTGCGCCGTTGTTACGCGAAGTAACTCAACTCATGTTCCGAGTGTTGGAAAAGGTTCTAACGGCATGTACTTTTGATTATCCTGCAGACGCAACTGACGATGAGAGGGAAGTAATCAGGGATCTCAGAACTAGCTGTGGTACTGAACTCAACAGATTAGCATACATGATGCCTGAAAGTCTTATGCAAATTTACGATGATTTGGAACGTGTGATTGGTGAAACTTTCGCATCCAACAAATTAAGTGATCACGAAGCTGTTGCGTTTAAGTCTTTTCTTCTCGTAGTATCACAGCGATCCAATATCAGCAACAAACCGGAAAAATTTGCCAAGATTGTCGATCCTGTTCTCCAATCTTGGACTGATGAGGGTACTATGAAGGGCTTAATGGATCTCCCTTGGTTTATGGAACGTGTTGGCATTGTTGCAATTGCTGATTACTTTCGTTCTAGAGGTGTTACGGCCGACACTGACCTACTTAAAGCTGAGATGGACCAAGTCGGTAAAGATCTCAAGAGTGAACTCAAAAGTAAGTGGTCTGCGCTATTTCCTATTAGAGCTACTCGTATTTTCATTCAGTACACAATTGAAAAGCTGGATCATAACTCCCAGGAATACAAAGATTTATTAGCTCTCTGGAAACCCCGCATTCAACCCATTCTTCCTCATATTCTACAACTGGTTGCTCAGATTGAGGCTTACCACAATCCTGCAAACTGGACTTCGCTTCCTGCGGAGGTTCAAAGCTTTGTCAAGTATAGCTGTATGGAGCGTTTTTGGCAAGTTGGTGTGTCGACACAAACCCGTGATCAATTTGTTGACGAGAATGTTCGTGCTATGCATACACTGAGAGATTTCGCGGATTCGGTTGGTCATATTATTAGATACACAAGAGAATACGCATTTTTGACTCTTGGTTCTATCAGCCAACTTGAAGAAACCATGTATGAGATTCCTGGTATGGCCACTAATCTTTGGATGGCACTGGCTGGTGACTCTGCTGGTATCACATCTCACTCTTGGAGACATATGATTTCTCTTGTTCTTAGAAACGTAATTAAGAACTGTCCTGTTTACTTAATGCCCACTTTTTTAAAAGAATTTTTGCCTCCCTTACTTTCCAAACTTGACCAAGTACTACTGGAAAAGTGGGAAAAGGTAAATCAGAATGGAGCCATGCTTGTTGGTGATGAAGATGATTCATCACTTTCTGAGGAAATGATGGAGGAACACCTGTTAAGACAACTGACAGCCATTGTCGCAAGACTTTTAATTGATCTTGTTGGTCAACTTGGTGGTAAGGCTCAGCCTGAAAGCTCTGACCCCAACAACCCTCAGGAGGTTATTAGAAAAACAGTTTTAAACAATAAGGAAATTTTGGCTCCATTCTTGACAATTTGCACTCATATAATGTCGTTCAAGGATAACCGATGCAGCTTTAACAGTTGTCTTATCATGCGCAACATCTTGTCGGATATTCTGTTGAAAGATCCTGAAGTTGACAATTTTATTTGTGAGAATGTAATCAAGACTTGTTTAGATATTCTTGATGACAAGTACTTCAGTGAAGTGCATAATGAAGTTGGCTATGTGCTGACTACGGTTTACACTATTTTGCGGACACGTTACCAGCGACCTGTGCAAATTTTGTTAGACCAACTTCCCAATGTTTCTGGACAGACAGTATCTGAATTTGAGATCCGGTTGTCGAGTCCTAAATCTCTGCGCCAACAGCGTGGTGAATTTTTGGAGTTTTTAGCCATGGCGCGCAAATCAGATACAGGCGACAGTTATGATATGGCAAAGCGTGAAAGCCAACAACGCAAGACGGAGAAGCAAAAGGAAAAGAAAAAGCTTTTGACTAAAAAGAAGACTGAGGATTTCATTGAAGCCGAGGAAATGGAAGCAAGCATGGTAAACTTGTTTGACGAGGGATACCAATAAAGGTTTTTTTTTTTTTATATATATATTTATGTGTATAAAAACGATGACAAAAAGGAGCACTTTCTTTTAAATATAATTATATTAGATATGAAGCTGATCATAATATATGTATAGGCTTCACAAGTTTTTTTTTTTTTACAAGTTAAAATAGGAATGATTTTGTAATAATGAATCATCAAACCATTACCCTGTGTTATGTGTAATATTAAAACAAAAAGACGTTTTTTTTTTTCATCAGCCTTGCAATTGAGGCAACTATGCAAATATGTAGTACCTCTCAAAAAAAAAAAAAAAAAAAATTGCTACAAGGGACATAAAGCATAACCAAAAAGGGAACAAACCACTACCTCACCCTACTCATTTATAATGGCTGAGACAGATGAACTGATAGACGATATTTTTACACAATTTTTATCTGAGCCTTCATCTCCAGCTGCTAGATATACCAGCAACGTGAGCAACGCCAACGACGATAATGATGATGACGACACTGACCCTACTATCTCGATAAGTCACCTCCCCGATATCATCACTGCGCTGGATCTCGATGAAAGCTACAGCGCTACTTCGGCACCCACAAAGTATGCGGCGATTAAAAAGGCACTCGATCCAATTGGTGGCGGCCGTATATGCCGCCAAACTTTCCACGAGATCATACCGTTTCTGCTTGAGGAAAGCGTGGCGGACAACCAAAACGACGACAATCTTGACGATGATATCATTGGTAATGACATCCAAAAGGTCAAAGGAAAAGGTAGCGACGACAGTAGCAGCAGGGTGTCACGAGAATCAGTCTACCAGGACTTTTTGCTGTTCACCGAGGGCCAGGATCGGCCAATCGTGTTGGCAGACTTAAAGCGGGTTTCAGCGGAGCTCAAAGACAACGCACCAGTTGAGCTGCTAGCAAACATGATGCAGCTCAAGCCACCATCTGGTAGCACGGTAGGTGGACACAGTGATCCTCATAGTATATCATTTGAAGAGTTTGATTACATTATGCGAATGGCAAAGTCGATCTAAAGAATTCCCTTCACATCACTACTATCGCTTAGATCTCACTTAACTACGCTTAAATAAAACTGAACTTTTTTATCCTTTTACAAGAACCAAACAACAATGTTGAAATTAATGACAGTGAATGAATAATAATATGATGAAAAAAAAAACAAACTCCCTCTGTATTTTTGTGTATATACCATCAAGACACATTCTATGTGCTGTTGATTTTTGTTTCGTAAGACCAAATTTTTTTTTTTTAAAAATGAACAAAAATTAAAACTTGATTAATTTCTTTCTTGTCTAAACAACACTCACTTGCTACCAGATTGGAATCCCTCTTCAATCATTATTTTTGTTTTGATTCCTGATTGCCTGGTTTATTGAGGAGTGAATAGTTCGAGGAAAAAAAAAAGCTTAGATAATGTGCTTAGACTTGAAGTAGGCTCTGAGGTAAAAGATTTGCCAGACACCGAAAGACAGCAGAGCAAGAATGACAATAATGGAAAAGAATTTGACTCTTCTGTTGGTAGACTCATTGGTGTCACGGAGACGCGTCTCACGAATCTTAAGGTATTCGAGCTCGCGCTGGACCTCGTCGGTAAGCTCCTCAATGCGTTTGAGATCAGCCTCCGTGGGCATGAGCTTCTCCGCAGCTTGCACTAGATTCCAATCGCGAGCCTGTGTGCCGATCTCGACATTGAGCTCGATATCGCGCTTGCTACCGTAATGACCTCCAGAAAGAACGTTTTCAAAGCAAACATCGAATGCCGCGTCATCATGGGCGGTGAAAGCGACAGATACATCACCCGCAATGTTCTTTTTACGACCATATTCATTACCCTTATTGTCTTGAATCTGTAAAAAAATCTTTTGTTAGAAACTGGTGCTGATTTCAATACAACATAGACATTGATCTAAATCAGTATGTACTCACGTTAATATTCAAAACCTGACCATCACCTTTAGAACCGTCAGTCTTGATCTTGACAATAACCATTTTTCCCTTGGTAACAAAGTCTCTAATGCATCGTGGGGGAGAGCCCTTGGTCTTGGATTCGACAGAAAACTTGAGGGCCGAAACGGCTGGTAGCAGGGCCAGAAGCGCAAGCAACAAAAAGTGAACTGTTCGCATGACTTATTATATGTGTGTATGATCCAGATCGAATAATTGTGCTGGGTAAAAAAAAAAAAAAAGAAAAATGGTTGTCGTCAAGACGAGAGAGATTAGTGAAGGATTAAGAAAGAAGGGAAGGAAAGAAGGGAGTTGGATTCATTGTAATATTTTTTTAACACAGGGTTATATTGGAATTTTTTTTTTTGTTTGAAAACTTTGTTACGTGTTCTTTGCAGGACGTAACGAAGATTTACAGTGACAACACGAACACAGATTTTTTTTTTTTCGTTAAAAAAAAAACCCAATTCCAATGTTTTATGTACTAACCAACCACTTTCACCATTACCAGCCATTAAATTTGTTTTATTATTATTATTATTATTATTATTATTATATTATTATTATTATTATTATTATTATTATTATATTATTATTATTAT
>QVTG01000233.1:0-35837 GCA_013305925.1 Geotrichum reessii | reverse complement strand
TATTATTATTATTATTATTATTATTATTATTATTATTATTATTATTATTATTATTATTATTATTATTATTATTACGTGATCAAAAATTATTTACCCTACTGACTATCATAATGTTTAAACTCCCAACGACAAGCTGTTACAAAACCGATGAAAATAAATTTTCCATTTGAAATTTTTTTCCTTCTTTTCCTTTTTCTTCTGATCTTTATCTTCAAGGCGAGCTTTTATCTTACTTCTTGCAGTGAACCTTTGGACCACATCCAACCAATTTCATTTTCAATATCTCATCATTAAATATGTCTGCTCCTGACGCCCGTGCTTTCCCTCTCGCTGATGCTGATCTTACCCAGCAGATTCTCGACATTGTTCAGCAGGCCACCCACTTGCGCCAGCTTAAGAAGGGTGCTAACGAGGCCACTAAGACCTTGAACCGTGGTATTTCCGAGTTCATTATCATGGCTGCCGATGCTTCCCCTATCGAGATTGTTCTTCACTTACCTTTGCTCTGTGAAGATAAGAACGTCCCCTACGTTTTTGTCAGCTCCAAGACTGCTCTTGGTAGAGCTTGCGGTGTCTCTAGACCCGTTGTCGCTGCCTCTGTCACCTCTAACGAGTCTTCGCAGCTCAACAAGCAGATTATCGACATCAAGAACGCCATTGAGCGTCTTTTGATCTAAGCATTTTTGATTGTTAAATGTGTTGTGTATAAAATCTAGACTCATCCGAAGTGAGGTATTAGGTTACTTTTTTACTCGGGATCAATCAAAATGTTTATGCTGATAGTTTTGCTTCACAATATTTATTAATGAGTACATATTTTTGTTCCTGTTTTATTTGATTTTGTGTTGTATTTCTTTTTAAATATATATTTGTATTTTAAAGCTGTTTCTATTCATTTTGGTTTTTTTTTTATCAAGTTGTGTGACATGTCAAGCTTTTTACCCTATAATTCAAATGTCATAAAATGTTGATGAATCCTAATTCAATGGACTACAATAAACCGGTCGACTCATTTAAAGGGTTTCCACGCTTGCCCACAACTTTTCGTACAACGTGGTCAAAAACACCCCTACCAGCCTCTGGACCGACAAGAGCTGTCTGATCGTGTAAGCGGGTGCGATAAACAGATCCACCGCCAAGTTGTAATGTGCGCCGTGCCGTGTAATTTTTTCTGATGAGATGATTTGGACTTGTGCGACCAAGAGGTCCATCCGTATCCCCGCTATAACTACCAGCACATGAAACACTAACACCTAAAGGTGAATCACTGTTATTTGACTCAGTTTCTTCAGTAGCAGCAGAAATAAGAAAAATGTTAGAATGACGCAGTGCGAACCTGTAACAAGGATCGGTAAGCGCACGATTAACCAGTTCGCGTCCCTCAGCAGATTCGTCCTCAACAATTTCAACATACTGATTGTCATAGTCAGCTTCTTCTTCATCTTGAGATAGAACGTCTCTACTAAGACTCCAACTGCGACCATAGACGTCATCGACAAGTCCAAAAACGAGGTCATATAGCTGGAAGAAAGAAACTAAAATTGGTACAAATATGAAACGCGGCATCCAATAGTTGAAATACATGCCTAATGGTGTGAAGTTGATCGACTGGCCTAGAAACTCTTCAAACACAGACTCGCGCGATGAGACTAACATAATATAATTGTAGCTTAGCGGAACTGTCAGGCGGCAGGCGTACATTGCGTAAAATAGCAATGAAGAATAATCCGTGTGTCGGTAGACCAAAGCGTAGTATTGAAACACACGAATTCGCGTCAACGTTGTAAAGGCTGCCGTACACATGTATCCCAAGAACAGCCATGAGACACATTGTTGTGTAACTCCATAAGTATGTGAAACTGTAAAGTCAACAATTGACAGGGTCGTCTCTTGTGTCAACTCAGACCAGATTAGAACCACAGTGAGCGCAATTAACAATATGGAAAGCGTGCGTTGAAGAAATGGTTTAACAGTTGTATAGTATAGCCGTGCAGTTGATGGTGGCAGCAAAGTGCGGCGGTAGCGAAAAACAGGCTTAGTGGGATCAAGAGATGGTGCAGTAATATCCTCCAAAATAGAAGCTTCCCATAAAAGTTTTTGCCAGTCGGCATCGTAGCGAATTAGCAAATTTCGTGCAGTCTGGAATCGACTTGATAATCGTGCAAGATAACGCACATTGATCATAGATCTGTCTATTTGAGCCCGGCGATGGCGACTGCTCGAAGTAGGGCGGACATCTGTATTGAGAGGTATGCCAGGACCAGCCTCAACAGCTTCCACAAGATCAATAATCCATTCACGATGGCGGCCTTCTTTGTAAACACGAGGAAGTTCAAGAATTTCTGCGGCAACAGCAGCGTACTCAGAGTGTGCATCGGCGATTGTGTCATTGGCAAGGGTCGCGCTACGGTAAAGTGTCGCGAGTTTTGCGGCAGGAGACGCTTCTATCCAGCAGCGGCGCGGGATTGTGACAAGCCCATGTCCCATGAACCAAAGCGCAATCACAAGAGCATATGAGTGCGATAATGCCATCACAATGGCTTCAACAGAGCTATACGTTAGGGTAGTTGTAGAAAATGATGCATAGGTTGCCAGACTTGTGACGGCGGTAATTAACATGACTAGTTGGAATTTGAGATTCAAATTAGCAGCATCCTGAAGCTTGCGCATCCTTGTGCGATATCCCGAATCTACGTAGCTTTGAAGTATTGGAAGAATTGCCCATGTAAGAATGAATGCAAGCCAATAGATGATACGCCAGAGCGCCAGACGGACGTCTTTCGACAGGTAAAATGATGCAGTAGACTTGGCATGTTTGGATGAGGAGACAAGATCAATCGGAACTAGAACTACAATAGAGCAGGGAATATAAACTGCTATGAAAAGTGGTACTATGATGTAGCTCGGGGTCTCATGAAGCCTGGTGTAACGGCGGATACCTAGTAATGTTATCAACCCAGTTAATGCAAATGCTATCACCGGATAAATGCCCTAGAAATGAGTTAGAAACCGTTCCTAATTTTCTCTTGATAATTTTATTTCATTCAAAATTTGAAACTTACCATGATTTTATTCGCATCAGAAACGATTTAAAAAAAAAAAAAAAGATTCCAAAAGAGAAGCGCTGACGGCTACTGGGTTGTGTGAGAGACTAGAAGGCCCAATGTGTTTTAATTTCATACCAACAGAAAAAGGAAAAAAAAAAGGAACGCAATTAAAAAAAAAAAAAAAAAAAAAAGTGAAGGAATAACAACCAACTGCTGCAGCCAGAATCAGCCAACCCAACGCACCGGCTGGTCGACATACGTGAATTCAGTAAATTTTGCTACAAGCGTTTTAAAATGTATAGCTTGCTAATCAGTATGTATGAGCAGTCTTATTTAGTATTAAAAAATTAACAAGTCGAAAAATAGCGAAAACAAAATCCCGATAGTGCAAAAAAAAAAAAAAAATACTAGAAACAAAAATCGAGGCCAGAAAAAAAAATTATAAAAAATAAAAAGAGTAAAGATATTTAGATTTAACATGTGTCATTAAATGATATTTTAAGATTAATGTATTAAAAAAAAAAAAACCATTGGTATTACTTAGAATCCCTCAGAGTAAGCTCTACTCACTTCCTTCGCAAGTTGGATTCTCAGATCAGAAAATGTCGTGCCTGAGACTATGTCACGTTTCAACTTAGTAACCAAGGTCTCATCAGCCTGGCGTGTAACGCATTCCTGCAAAAGATGGAGTCCTGCATCCTGGTCCGCTTTATTGGCAGGATCTTCCCATTTATCAAGAGCCAGCATTAACAACACGACTTCAGAAGAAGTGAACGAGCGCGGCTGTTTACGATCGAGCAACCGCGACGAAAGAAGAAAGAGCAGACCGTAGTATTTAATAGGCATGTAAGGAAACTTGAAAAGTGCTGCGACATGACGTGCAGCCTCAGTTGTTTTGTTGTCGTTAAAAAAAGTGAAGGCCTTGGAAAGTACTGCGTATGGAGCCAGTACATTGCGAACAGTGGGTGTAAGTTCAGTGTCGAGTTGATTATCGATTGTAGCAACAAGCAGCTCGTTGTCCATAGGAATACCAGAAATTAGAACCTTCTCAAAGAGTTTCCATGCAACGTGAACAAGCGTCTTAGTATCCTTGCTAAGTTCCAAATGAGTTAATGCCTCGATGTAATTACCTTCAGATTCAAATCGCTTGGCTGCAATCTTGTGAATAACTTTTACTGTCTCCGGAAGCTCGAAAGCTGTAGCTGCTTCAATAGCAAATCCCAAGTCATCAAAGGTTTTGGGGTAAAACCTTGGAATAAACTCTGCAAAAATCTCCTTGGTTTCCTCTGTACGAATAAGTAACAACAACTCAATACCCACAGGTTGAAGACTTTCGTCTGCAATGCATTGTTTCGCAAAGTTAGTCAAAAGCCAGCTCCGAACTTGGTTAAATGTTTCGGTAATGTAGTTGTTCATCAAACCCTTGGCTTCGCACGACTCGCAGATTACTGTTGCAGCAAAAGGATCCAATGATTCAACCTTTTCAATTGCCAAAAGATGCTGTCTATTCATTACTGCCGCACAGCCTTCTTCCCAGGCTACTGTTACATCGACCGGTAGCTGCTCAACCGCAATTTCGTAATATTCTTCCATCCGCAGTTTAGTTGGATCAATGTAACAGAAAAACGCAGCAATCGCTTCAAACCATGATGTAGATACGCCTAGAATAAAATTCTTGTCTCCAGACAATATCCGTAAAATTCCACCAAGGTTCTGTCTAAGTAAAACATCTTCAATCAAGCTAGCGTTCTTTAAAACTTGTTGAACATTCTCCTTCCATGATCTAAAAACATGTGGCTCACTTTCGCTATCGTAATTTTTTAATAAAACAACAATTTGTTGCACTGTAAGCTCAGCATTGCTTTCATTGAGGTTATCTGCTACAGCTTCCAAACTTTGCACAGCTAGATCGAGTAGATTTCGCAGTATCAAACCTGACATGCACTTCCAAAATAGTGGGTGGCTGATTGGCTCTTCACTACTCATGATATCTGCCAGCGCTTCTGTTACAGGATTCATACTTGCATAGTTAACAAAGTCCATAAACGGCTTGGCGATATTGTTGCGATTATCAGCCTGAAACGATGTGGCCAAAAAACAACGGATCACGTTGTTGGCATCAATGAGCTGTTGGTTTTCACGACCGTGTGTACTGATAGAGTCAATATAGCGCTGCACAATTCCTGCCACGGCTGGATTAAACCGAATGTCAATGCTACGATCGAACCGGACGTTGAGGATCTCACGCAGTGCTGCGTACGAGTCGCGAACAAAATCACGATAATCCTCTGTGTAATCCAAACCCATGATTGCAACAGGATAGATTTTTGCTTCTTGTGATTGTAAAGGAACATCATCTTTGTCTGGTTTGCTGTTGTCGTTTGATTGTAAAGAAGGGTCCTTGGTAATCCAGGCGACTCCCTCGTTCTGAACAGGGCTCAGTTCAAACGCGAGAGTACGGTTGTTTAACAGAAATTGTTTTAACTGGCCAGGAAGAATAGGAGCCTCTGCCAACTCACTCTCAGCCACCGTATCATATAGTGAGAGTCCATATTCCTGGGTATCAGGAAACATCCCGTCATCATGGGTCAACTCTTCAACTGAAAAATAATGTTTGTTAGCATAACACGAAAATAGTATCAACAAAGGTGACTTAAGAATAAAAAAAAAGACTGGTCAAACTAACATGAAATCATGAGGATAGTGTTACAAATATTATAATATTGAGGCTCAGGGAACTTTTCAATGAAAATAAATTGGATCCCTTGGAAGTATGAACAGAGCTGGTGTGAGACGATCTAATTCAAAATTGTTTAGTTTTTTTCAGTGTTTGTAAAAATATTGCAAGGCCGATGAATTGGGAATGTGGGTTTGGGCAGCGTTTGAAACTTGAAATCAAAACAAAAATTGTTTCAGTTTATATCTCAAAGTATAAGCTCTATTTCGTATGTTCAAAGTTTTCCCAATAGTTAAATATATACGTATATAGTTTTAAAAAAATGTTAACATGATTTTTTTTTTTCGTGAAATCAATATTGAGTTTGAAATTCGATATTAAATTGAATTAACCAGCTATCTCTCTAGGTTTTGGTGATCCAAAGAATACAAAGTGGATCGTCAAGTCTCTTGGTAAATTATTGTCATATGACTATATACAAAAAAATGGCAGGCGTTAAGGCTTCTAAACTTGATGACAAAAAACAAGACTCAGCTTGAGGATCAACTTGCCGTTCTCAAGGTAAAAAAAAGATTTTCAAGCTTTGCGTCTAGCAGTCTTTTAAGAGCGTCAAGTATATCAAAATCATGAGGTTAGAATGCAAAGTGAATTTGTCTCACAAATTATGAAGCTAATAGCATCTCTAGCAATCAACACGATTATAGATGAATATGAAATCAGTTCATTGTTCTTATATCACATAGTTATAGTATTAAAATAATAATAACTAAGATATAGATAGATAGAAGACATTAAATTCAAAAAAAACATTTATCTCTATGAGACTTTAAAATTTGCGTTTTCAGCGCGCTTTAGGTGTTTCAGGAATTCGATGGCGCCGAATTCTCCATAAATGCAAGCTTCTTTTTTGCTAAATTTATTATACGTATAATATATTTATTGCTATTATTCTCATTTTTTCTGTTTGTCATCGTCGTACTTTTCTTTCCACACCCAAGAGTTGCCAACTTCAACTTTACCGGCTCTTTCAGCCATTCTGTAGTACTTGGCAGCCATGTATTTGTTCTTTTTCTTGATACCAAAACCGTTCATGTAGCACCATGCAGTATCGGTCATGGCATCAACGTCACCTAGTCTTGCGGCAGTTTCAAAGTACTTGAGAGCAGATTCAGGGTCCTTTTCAGTGCCCCAGCCGTAGCGGAAACAATTTCCGAGCTCGTAGATGGAAAGGACAAGTTCGCCTTTGGCAATACCCTTTTTAGACTTGTTACTTGCAGAACCTTTGATCCCGGCAACAGCACCAGTAGCAGCTATCTTGTCAACTAATGCACTGTTGCTAGCTGCAAGACGTAAATATTTGAACGCCATTTCTTCATCAACTGGTACACCCCAGCCATGTCTGTATGACAGACCCAGTAAAACCTGAGCCAAAGGATGGTTGATGCCATTAGGGTCACCAAGGTTTTCAAATAAATTTGCAGATTCTTCAAGCTTACCAGCTTCATGCAGATCAATAGCCTGTTGCACTTGTTCGTCTGTAGATTTCGAAAACGTAACTGCCATATTGCGTGCAACTTCTTCTGGCTGTTTATTAAAGTAAGAATCACGATGATTGCCAAGACTAGGACTAGCAAGGCCAGGTGATAACGGCACTGGGCTTCTAGGCTCAGTGGGTGTTAAGCTTTTGGTACTGCCAGCGTCACTGTGAGAACGATGTCGTCCTGTAAAGATCTTGAATCTTGATATGCGTTTATGATGATGAGGAGTTGCAGGGGAGAGAGATGTTTCAGACGGAATGTGTAAAGCCAGTGTTTCAGCTTCTTGTTCCCATTGATTGAGTTCAACTTGAGTTTTAGTCAATGTGAGCTTTTGCGAAGGAGAAGGCTCTTCTAACTCACGGTTAGCCCGTCTAACAGGAGTCTGCTCTTTTTTAATTAAAGGCTGACCCGGCTGATATTGCACTGTCGGCACCTGATGAACTTGCGGTTGCGCCTGCTGATTTGTAGGATCACTGATTTGTGGTTGAGAATAGTGTAAATTAACTCGTGGGTTTACAAATGAGTTAGGATTCTGAAACGAATTTGGTTCAAATGATGCTTGTGATTCTTGGGAAATTATTGGTTTGTAAGTACCCAAAGACTTTGCAAATTGTTCTTCAATAGACTTGCGTGGCTGATTTTGTTCAACAAACGAGGTTTGCAATGGTACAGGTGTAGAGGATTGTTGTTCGTGATGTTGTGAGATTGGAGCAGAAAAGTTTGTGGTAACTTTATCCTCTTTTGGAAAAGGATGAGAGCTTTGAATCTCAGGTTTATATGAATAGTCTTGTTGGAGATTATGGTAAGGATTCTGGAAAGAGTTTTCGCCTTCTACAGATGAAATTTCTAACGAGGGAATGACATGTCGTTGCTTTCTTTGCTGGTCTAGTTCAAGGTCATATTGCTGAATGAGATCATCTGGGTAAACTGAATGCCTATGGTCGCTTGGAAGAATTAAAGTAGGCGCTGTTTGAGATTGAGGGTCATGTGGGTATTGAGGCATGTTAGGTGACTGTTGGGTTTCCGACAAGAGTGAATCTACCGCTGCTTTTACATCACTTAGATTAAAATTACCTTGGTTAGCTGGTTTGCTAAATGAGTTGGTCCGAGAATTAGTAGCACTGTTGACTCTACTATTGTTCTTTGAC
Organism: Geotrichum reessii; assembly: GCA_013305925.1. NCBI lineage: Eukaryota > Fungi > Ascomycota > Dipodascomycetes > Dipodascales > Dipodascaceae > Geotrichum > Geotrichum reessii. The sequence goes on along the minus strand of QVTG01000233.1, from coordinate 27,427 downwards.
ACTGACAACGGTACCACTTTGCTTTCGTAACTTGATATTCGTTCAAGAAGATTAGCGTCACTGTTTTCAATTTGCTGGCTGTAGTAATTTACAGAGTTTCTATTAGAGTCGAATTGAGATACAGAATGGCTAATAGGAGACTGAAATGCAGAAGAATGAGTTGAAAACGTAGGCGAGAGAGGCGACAGCGTCGAGTTGTTTGTTTGACTATGGGAAAAGATCATTTTACGGCGTTCTTCTGGGCTCATATCGGACGAAAGGACTGACAGCCGTCTCTCATCACCAATAGTAAATGAATCGTCAGAATCATATTCATTGTCGTCATCGATCGCACATTCATTTGAATTAATCTGGAGTTGGATACTGTCATAATTGGTGCCAGTGGATTTTGGGCAATCTTTAGTAGAAAAACTAGGATGCGTAAAAGAGGCGTTGTTATTTAATGCGCTAGCATCTAACTTTTGAAGTGGCGTTTGTTGTTGCTGCTGCGGCGACGAAGAAAAAGGCTGACCAAAACTTGACATAATGCTTGAGGCAAGTAGCGACTTTTTTGGTTCCTGGTCAGAGATATAATTAAGGGGCGGGGATTTTGACGAAGAAGAAAGAGGTGGACAGGAGGAAGATGCTGAATTCAATGGGATTTGCGAAGAGCAGCGTGTATCACGTGATTCGACGGTAGAAATGGTTGGATCTGACAGTGTCTCACTTTTGGGTAGCAGATGATGAGATGAGTGATGATGGTCAGTACTGTCATCAGAATTGTCAATGCTTGACAATTCAAAATCAGTAGCATTATTTGACTGTTTTGTGGCATCAGAGGTAAAATATTGTGACAGGCGTGACACACCGGTAAGTTTTTCGTTTGTTGGATCAACCATAGCCAAAATGTCCAGGATTTCCTGGCTCGGCTTCAACAGATCATTTTCAGATTCATTTTGATTTAAAACAATTGAAGAAGCTGACGAGGATTTTTTGTGAATATTTGAGCGATTTGAGGATGAAGGAGAAGAAGATCGAGAGCTTGTGTTTGGTAGATATGAGAGCGGTCTGATCTTTGTTATTTTATTTTTTAGTTTGTTAAAAGCCTGAGGTTGACGAGTTTCATCACCACTGGTTACAACTTGATTGTTTTCGGTTATTGTACCTGTTGGACTGCGTTTGAGTATTGTGAACTCAGCCTCAGGTTGTCGTCTGAACATGATGAAGAGGGGGAGAAAAAAAGGATGGATTTATATCAAAATTGATAAATTAATTTTGTTGATATAAAGAAAGAAAATAAACAACAGAGAAAGAACGAAGGAAATGACAGTTTTGAAAAAAAACAAAAATTAAAAAAATAACAATCTCTTTGGAAAGGCGTTGGAATAAGCTGGGGCTAAACTATAATGAAAGTCAAGTAAGTAATGAAAATAGTTATAAAGTGTCAATGATATTAAATTTATGATAATTTTAAGCTTTGATAGTAAATATTGTAAAAAAGGAAGTCTCTAGTCATAACTAATATATTTTAAGTATTATTGTGAGCTGTGGCTTTGGCTTTTGTTGTTTGTTTGTTTTTTGACAAAGCTGATGTTTAAAGCGAAGTTGATCGACAGTAGCTCATAAGAGTATAAAGCCAACAAGATCAGTTTGCCTATTACGGATAGTATTTATATATACTTTTGATATAATAAAACAATAATAACATAAAACTATTGTTTTGATATTTGACTAGTTAATGTCCTTGGTCAAAAAAGAAAAAAAATATATATTTTTCATCGAAGTTTAAAGTAATACAAATAGGTCTTGTTTTTTTTTTTGTTTTTTTTTAATAAAATTTAATTGAATTAAAACGGCTCGTTCGATGTTTACAACAGAAAGTAAATAATCAGAAGTTGGCCAAAGTTTTATGTTAATAGTCACTAATAAACCAATATATTTACGTACATATATGTATGTACACGTACAAAACGATTACTAAATCATTAATTTTAACAAGATTCTAGATTATTATTTTATTTTACTGGGTATAATGACCCTGTACATCTGTTATAATATTTTCAAAAGCTAACTCAGAGCTACGTACTGTACAGACTTGATACAGGGTTGTGAATACGTAATGTATTACTCATGATTACGCAAGTCTCATTGAGTTTTTTTTTTTTTTTTTTTGTGAAAATAACGAGAAATTATTACTGTCAAAGTTTTAAAAAAAAACAAGTCTGACACACACGCCATGTTAAATAAAAGGTACTTAACAAACCTTTTATAAACAAACATTGTTGTCTAGCGAAAAGTCGGTAAGTTTTCTTTTGTTTGTTTTTTCGTTTAATGTTTAAAATACAATGTCAGTTATTAAACCCTGTCAAATTATGAAATATTGCCAAAAAAAAAAAAAAAAAAAAAAAGATAGGAATAATGGAAAAATACAAAAAGTGTTTTTTTGTTAATATTGGAACTGCGAAAAGTAAAGGTTTGTAGCAGTATATGGCTGTGCAAACTTATAGGGTGATCAAAATTCACAAAGGCCAACCACCGAAATTACAAAAAAAAATTAAAATAAAAAGAAATAAATGATAATAAAGAAAAGAAAAAAATTTTGACGCTTCAACAGCAGCGCCATTTGATTAAAAAAACAAAAAATAATTACAAAGCAGTTATATGGTGTACCTTAAAATACTTTTTGAATAGATGATATCAGTATGGAGCTATAGCTAGCCACCCTTTGCGGTAGATGTAACATTAAGAAAAAAAACTAAATAAATTTTAATTTACGAGTATCCATTTATCAATGGGAATTCAGACTTTTGATTAAAGAAAGTAGATTTTACTACGGACAAAGATGATTATGAATTCTTTAAATAACCCTTTTGATTTTTTTATTATTATTATTATTATTATTATTATTATATTATTATTATTATTATTATTATTATTATTATTCTTTACGAATCTTTCAGGCCCTTTTTGTTGTTTTCTACGATGGTGTAATTTTCTTTTCATGCATACAGCAGCTCACCATGACGATTAGCCTTTCGGATTTTTATTATAAAAAAAGTTTATAAAATCAACGGAAACAAAACAAAAATACACACAACAATTACATTTATAAAAAAAACCCAAATCTTCTATATAAATATTCCTTCTCATCTATATTTTTTTTTTTTTAATTTTTTTCTTCGTAATCTTTTTTTTTTTTTTTTACTTGTAAATCTTTTCTATATTAGTTACATTTAAAAGTACAAACACCACACTCTCGTTACTTATCTACGTTCTCTACTATGGGCTTTTTCAGAAGATCTAAAAAAGACACAGACATTGGCCACGCCAGAAAGCTTTCAGCTCATGATGTTCATGACCCTATTCTTACCGCTATTCGTGATGAAGAGCCTTTCCAGCAGTCTGCCAACTCTTACAACTTAAATCAGGTTGGCATTTCACCAGAAATGCGCGTACGTGATGTTTTTGGCAATGTTATCGTTGCCCCCGATCGTTCTAATCCTACGCGGCCAACCAATGAGCGCCCACTTGACACTATCAGGGCATTTGAGTACGCTTGTACTGGTGACGAACGACTGCGAGATGAGATGGAAACTCCTCGGTTAGGATGGACAACTCGGTCAAATTTTACATCAATGATTCCACAGTTTGACACAAATCCGTATGCACCGTCATCGCCTCCCGCAGCCTCAAACTACAACACATTTGGTCAAAATCTCAATCCCAACTCCCAAAACGCTGGAATAAATGGTAGCAATAATAACTACCAAGCATCAGCACCTGATCCACCTAAGAAAAAAAAGAGAGGATTTTTTGGCAGAAAAAAATGAATTTTGTCTGATTAAAAAAAAAAAAAAAAAAAAAAAGGGAATTATAAATTGGAACAACTACGACAAAAAAAAAAAAAAATTTAAACGAAGACTATGATTATTTATAAACAAAGAAACATGAGTTGTAGTATCAACAACATCATGAAAGCACCGCTTTAAAAAGAGAGTTGAAAAAATAAAATAAATATTAATTTTTGGAAAAGCCATTTTTAACAGAAAATAATAGTTAATATGAATGTAAATACTGCTTACTGGCTGATGTTCATTAAAAAAAAAAAATTCATCCTCTTTGATAGTTTTTTTAATAAAAAAAATAAAAAAAGTCTCGTGAGCCACTTGATCGCATATTGTACTGTACATGATCACATTAAAGATTAGCATTTATAGTGGTAGTCATAAAACTTTAAACTTACCCCCACACAATTGGTTTTTTTTTTTTTTTTTACAGTTTAGACGAATATCCTAATATAGTGAAAAATCAATTATCCTAAAAATAGAAGAAAAGTATATTTCTCATGTTTTTAGTATTATATTTGTAGCTTTATGTCATTAGTTTTATTTTAAAACAACTGGATATTAACCTAACCCTGTATTTAGAGTTAACTGTTTCTTAACTGTTTCTTGTAGGTGAGGCTGTAACTCCAATTTTACCACAATTTTTTTTTGTTTTTTTTCAGGTCCCCGTTAATCCCAAATACTAAATCACTGTTTCCGAAAGAAAAAAAAAAAATTTTTATATTCGGTTTTTTTTTTCCCAATATCCCAAAACCACAAAGTGTAGCTAACACCGGCCTCCAATTTTCACTGGATCAAAAACCATTATCTTGAATAGTTTAACTATATCTATTCTCCCCCTCTCTCTCTCTCTTTTTCTCTCTGGCTCTTATTTCACTTGGCCAACAAGAGTTAATTCATCTTTTTTATTTATTTTTTTTTATTTTATCATTTCTATTTTTTTTCTTTTTCTTTTTCTTTAGCATTTTAATAATCTTTGCATGTCATTTAGAGGCGGAAGAGGCGGTCGTCGCGGCGGTGGACTCGGCGGTCGCGCAGGACCCCTGACTGAGGAAGAGCGCAATGCGACACACTACTCATTTCCAACGGAAACGTATCCCAAGGTTAACGTTCCATTAGCAGCTAAACCCACGCGGGCTGAGCGTCTGGCTGCAAGCCACTATCTCGCGTTCCGCACCGAGGTGCGCGAAGGCCCTCTGTTTACTGGTAACCTTGGTGCGGGCAAGCGCAGCGGGAACGGCTCCTCGTCAAAGCAGGCGCACCAAAACAAGCAAGTGGTGGTAATGGAGGTTGGATTCGAGGGCCTGAATGATGGTATCAAGCGCTACACGGACCGCTACCACAAAAAGCGGAAGGTTGGAAGATCGATTGATGAACACCCATACGTTGTGGATTTTTTCCCCAAGGAACTGCATGCCGCTATGGGCATTCAGGGCACCGAGGCTGATGGAGATGAAAAATCTGCTGGTCGTAAGCGCAAGTTTGTGGCCAAACGTTTGGATGTGGCCAAGTTTACAGAAAGTCTGCGGAAGACAGAGATGCCAACTAGCATTGAGGAGCTACTGCAGCTTGAGGCTGACAGTAATGGTGTTCTTGATGCTGACGCTCGGGCGCGTGCCATTGAAAGTATCAAGGCAGCTCAAAAGGACAAGAATAATAAAACCAACCCTTCCGCCAAGGAAGAAGAAGAGGAGGAGGATAACAAGAGTGAAAGTGACATGGCAGATGACATGGAAGATGAATTCGATGAAGATGACGACGATGACTACAATGCTGAAAAATACTTTGATGATGGTGAAGGTGGAGATGACGACGATGGAAATGATGAAGCTGCATACTAAACTTTTGCAGTTTCTTTTTTTTTCACATATTTTATTCTAATATTATTGATATTATTGTTATCCTTTTTTTTTTTTGTGATATGTTATCGTATACTTGTCAACGTATGAACTATGAGAATGACTGACTATACGAATACATATTGAAATAATTTTTGAAAGAAAAAAAAAAAAAATTTAAACAAAACTAAAGTTTAATGTCTTTTTTGTATAAATTTGTTATTGTTATCATTATTTTAATTATATAACTATGTGATGTAAAGACAATAAACAGATTTTCTTTGTATCTAACATTTGTCTCTATGAGGCTTGAAAAAAAAAAAAAAAAAAAAAAAAAAACATTACTGTTTCACAAGGCGCAATTTAAATGATTCTAGCATTCAACGACCACCGAATTTTTTCTTGAAATTTATATTTAATGTATTAAAAAAGAGAAACCTGGAATACTTGACACCCTAATTATATAATACCCATATATTAACGGATTTTTATTTTGTGAATTTTTTTTTTTTTTTGGAAATCATTGAAGCAACTAAAAATGGAAACGATTAAGGCACGATCACCGCTATGTGGTCTATTCTTGTTTCGTACTTACTTAATGTTTTTTTAGCCTATAATCAGCTATAAGAACAATACACAAATTATTATAATACTACTACATGAACTAAATAAAAAAAAAAATTAAAAAATAAAAATTTCAATTGCATATAAATCTCCGTATTTTAAGTTATTGAAGTTATATTGTTGTTGTTTTTTTCCCTTGTTATTTCCCTTTTTTTTTCTTTTTTTTTTTTGTGAACCCAAGAGAAAAAAGAGATTGTTTAGTTATTGATAATGGGACATTTATCATATCTTCCCCAGGTGTTTATGTAGCATATATCATGTAAACGTGTTTTATGCTTTTGGTTATGCAATGCTTCTGTGATTCCCAAATAACAAAAAAAAATCAAACCCACAGATTACCGTCTGATGTGTTGTTGTTGTTATTGTATTTTTCTTGTAAATATCCGCAATCCCAATGTCAATAAAATAAAAAAACATAAATAAAATAAAACAGAGGCCCGGGCTAGCGGACGTATCTGATACCTTCTTCCATATCCATTCCGTTATACTCGTCTGCATAATCACCATGGCGGCTACGTTGTAACTGCTGCTGTTGCTGATAGTGGTGATGCTTACTGAGACTTGGTAAGTCAAAAGCAGAATTTGAGCGTTCACGTAACACTGGCATTTGCTGCATAAATCCTCCGTAAACGTCGTCGGAATAGCCAGCGTTTAGCTCGTCAGAAAGATCCCATTGGCCCTCACCCACGTACGGCTCGCCCGCCGGTGCGCGTGGTAGCGGCTTAGCGCCCGCATGAGAAGACACGGAGTTCTCCAAACCACGAGCATGGTTCTTCGAGACGGGAGCAGAGTGTCGGCGGTTTTCTACAATATCATTGGTCTCGCCATCATCGTCGCCATCACTTGGGCTCACGCTGATAACCGGAATAGAAGAATTGTAACTTTCCGCTGAAAAGGGTAATTCTCCACTTGTACTTCCGCCTGGATCCCGACGAGAAATTGGTTTGCGTCGGATGGCAGGCCGCTTTGGCGCCGGCGCCGTGGAAGCAGCAACAGAAGTGACATGAGCCGGCGGCACTGGTGGCAGGTCGCTGCCATAGTGTTGATCTTGAGGGTAATAGTAGTCATTCCCAGAATTCTGGTAGTAGTAAGGCTCATGCTGTTGTTGATGATATCCAAATTCTTGGTAGTAGATTTGACTTGCACTATTGCTAGGCATATTAGCAGGAGGGGTTTCAGGCTCGGAAAAATCACTGCTTGTAGATTGAGAAAGTGGTGACGAACGCGAGGGCGTGTACTTGTGTGTGTTTCGCGATCGATGAGCCCGGTCATCATCACCAGTATTGCTGTTTACATTGTTGCTAGAGTGATTGTATTGTTGGTAGTAACTACTGTTATTTTCTACTTCAGGCAAAGTGTTACTAGCAGCAGAAGTGTCGTTGGGGCCAGGTGGCAGCGGTCTTGAAAATATGGCCATTGGATCTTCTTCCTCTTCGGGGATGTATCCAAAGCCGCTCACATTACTGCTGTTACTGTGGTGATAAACTCTGTTATTCGCGCCAGCGTTTTCGTCAAAGTAACTACTGTGGTGATGCTCTGGTGGGATTGCTGGTAGATTTCCAAACTCCTGATATTCAAAGGGGTTTGGAAGCGTGCGAGACATGTTTGACATGTCAATAAAGCCACCACCGTTGGCATTATTATTGTTGTGATGCGAGTATGTACTTTGCTGCTGGTGCGGCACAAGTGGGAGCGTGTTTTGACAGTACTGTAGATGCGACGAAATATTGATTTGCTGCATGTGAGGTGGCAGAACATTGGTAGAAGATGCAGACTCTTGAGCAGGTGTGTTTGGCGCAGCAACAGAGGTAGCAGGGGCTCCTGGTTGCTCAGGTAGCGGTCTTGTACCAGTTGTAGTCATGCTCAACAGCGTCGAATCCATTGTGTGTTGCGAATTGCAGTATAGCTGCGACTGTTGCATCGAATCGTTGCTGACCGGCTCTTTATTCATGGTTTTTGTGCGCTTCTTTTTAATTGGCGGGGTAGTCGGGTAAAAAGTCATCTCGAGATAAACCTCACCAGCGTATTTTCCTTTGTAAGTAAGCTGGTGCCATTCATCGTATCCATCTACAGGATTGCTTTCTAATGCCTCTTTGAGCGGAATGAGTGCGTCACCAATAAGTTCGGGTTTGCTGTCGGTTTCATCAAGTACACTGAGCTTAAGTTCTTTATTCTGAGGTCCTGGGGTCAGAGTGAAGCGAACCTCACTGTCCCATACAGGAGTTTGACCGCCACGAACGTCTGTTTTAGAATGCTTCGCGTCATGTCCAATACGGGCAATACAGAAAGGGTTTTGCTTGCCCAGTTTACGTTTGTTAGGCAGATTTCTCTATATAGTTGTAATGAGAAAAGATAATATCATGTGAGTTACAAACTTGTGTGATAAAAGATTCAAACATTAAAGCTCAGGCTTTTTGAGTTATTACTTACAGCTTTGTTAAAGACAACAATAAAAGTGCCAAGGGTATTGGTTTCGTCTGCAACACCCATCTTGTTCAAATATACTGATGCTGTTGGAATATTTTTTATAGTAAGATCTTATGGTATTTTTTTTTTTCTCTAGCTATTGTACCAAAGAAAATATGTTTAAAAAGTGAAGGAGTAAAATTAGATTATAATCAAGCTATGGAGTGAAGGAAATCAAATCCTATATATAAAAATCATAAGTCTAGTACTAACCAATATGTAATTTGTACAGAAATTGGGTAGCTAGTCGGTACACATCAAGGCCAGCCATATGAAAGTGAAAAGGCTGGACAAAAAAGAAAAAAAGGTCAATATTATGACCTAGGCAAATTACTTATACGCATAGTATCATATTGTCATTGTTGATAACCTGAAGCAATAACACTCTTTTTCTTAACAAATTTATTCTATTTTTTTTCCTACCGCCTTTTTTGCTTTTCTGATAACATTTTAAGGAGGATGGTTTATGTATCATTTGCGTGTCGCACACTATTAGTTTTGTTTTGTTGTATAATGTGCCCGACCACATACAAAACAAAATTAAGATGGCGGGGTTCGCAAACCAAAAAAAAAAAAAAAAAAAAAAGATTGCAGTTGTGACTTGCAACTCCAGCCAAACCATGCCTTTTTCAGAATTTGCCATAGTATTTATTTACTGATACTAAAATTAGTTAGTGTTAAAGTAGTTCTAGCTGGCTGGCAGCAAGGGATTGTGGCCGGTAAAGATCTTGCTACGCTTTTTTTTTTTTTTCTTTGTTCGATTTAGAGCCGGCTGGCGACCCAAAGACAATGCCAGGTATGATACAAAGACGACAATAAATAAAATTATTGATTTTAGATAATAATTTTCAAAACATAAGAGAACCAGTTTTTAGATGCTTGCCATAGAATATATGTCATGTAACTGCAGACACCAAGAGCCTATTGTTTATTTATTTATTTATTTTCGATAATTAGAAATGAAGACAATTAATTAATGTTTTTTTCAAGCGTAATTGTGTCCTGCAAACTCATTGTAAATCCAGTTCACAAACTGTACTGGTTGTGTTTCTGATGTCACCAGTTTTTTTGTTCTTTAATTCTAAGTAAAATAAAATGACTCGCAATACATACAATATATGGCATTCATAGTTAATTTCATGATGTAAATTGCATAAGGGTTTATTTTTAACAATTTTTGTTTCTATTCTTGGTGGCTAATTATATAGTTTAATTTAAACTGAGAAACAGATAGGTGTTATTATGCGTGTTTTAGGCATGTAATCTGACAGTTTGAAAAAAAAATTGTTCCATAAAGTAGCATATAACATGTAGATAAAACTGACCAGTTTGACTACGGTATTAAAGCCAGGGTCACTCACCGGGCCTCTAACTCCACACTTTTACGTTCTATTTTTTTCTTCTCGGCGTACATACAACGTCCTAGCTTTACCTTTGAGCTAATTCAGTGAGTTGGGTTACAAATGAAAAAGAAAATTAAATGAAAAGTACATGTTTGTAACAATTTACATCAATCAATTCAAAAACCGTTCTATTTATAAAAGTTTTTGTTGAACGAAAAGTAGAGAACTGATGAAGCGCATACAGATAAAAATAGTAAAAGTGATGTTAACAAAAACCAAGCAACGTTTAAAAGAACAGATAGCATATTCTAATATTGGTAGTTGCAAAATTTTTGATATAAACTCATTTTAAGTCTATTCTACATAACAAATAATTATAAGAAATTATTAATTTCATTATCATAAATATCAATTTTCGAAAGCCAATTTTTTGACCTAATGATTTGCCATACAAGTTGATCTAAGATTTGAGATACTATCAAACGTGAAGCATTAACAGCGTAGAATTGAAATCCAGTGATGACATCGTTTTAAAATTAAATATCAAGTGTACTATGGTTTCGGATACAACTAGTCGTAAATGAGAAAAATAATACAAAGTACTCCTTAATAAAACTATGTGATGCATATATGTTTTGTTAAAAATTTCTTTTGATTAAAAAGGTGTAAACCAAAGAAAATCAAGCTTATAAACCTGAAAGTGTTTCAACAGTCTTCAACTTGACGATGCCTCCCGCTTTGGGTTTACCTCCGCTGCTTAAATCGGAAACAAAAAGTGAACACAAAAAATAAGCCAGCAAAAGCAGTTTGGTTCAACCAGCCGTTCAATTTTCTTTGTACTAAATAAAACAATGACAAATTTATATTACTGAAGACAACGGCAAAAATATCAAGTCTAAATCAATTCTACATCGTTATTATCTGTACTTTTTTTTCACTAACTTCAATGGCTTTCAACTTGCAACTTTTTTTTCATATACCACAGAATGCACTAGTTGTCGGCAAATTTTATGTAAACAAACAATAACTCTTGAAGATCATGGTCTATATATACATCTCATTCCCAGAATAAAAAAAAATCATTTTTTTTAAAAAAAAAAAAAAAACCTCCCGACCTTTTTCAAGCTCTTATTCAGGTCCTTGTCAGCAACAGCCATTGCCATGTCATCTCAGTAATAATTACATTCTTTTAATTTGAGATCATCTTGTGCGGAGTAGTTTTTACGGATATTATTTCAACGTTTATTTTTATCCAATAATATTTATTTTTTAAAAAACAGTAACAATAATAATAATAATAATAATTATTATTATTATTATTATTATTATTACTATTATCATTCATTTTCAATAATATTCATACTTAGACATATTTTAATTCATCAAACCTTTTTCGTTTGATCACGATGTATGCCAACAATTCTTGCATCAACCAGACGTCATCTTTTGCTACTAAAAGCACCAGAGATTTTGATTTATCGCAAATACCATCTAATACCTCTTTATATTTTTCTCCGCCGTTGTTTTTATCTAAAATTGATTTGCTCGCGCAAATGGCTGAGTTTCAAACGTCTGGGAGCTGTAATTCAAACTATTCGATCAACTTATCCACAAAAAATAATTTTAATGATGCTACTTTTTCTACAAAAAACAACTCGTTCAGAACCATGCACACCACCACCACAACTACCAAAGAAGATATAATGCATACCATGTCTTCTTCATTTATTAGCACTGCCAGCATTAGTGACAGCAACAGTATACGCGCAAGTTTTTCTTCTTCTATTGAAACAATCAGCAGTCGCAGCTTTCGCAACAGCACCGAATCCACAGATACACCCTATAAGCTTGAGCTCGAGCTGGGCTCTGATGATTTCTCACTAACAGACTTAACTAAATCTTTACCATTACTATCAGCACCTTCAAGCCAAGATTCAGCAGTACCAATTGTTGGCTGTGTTAGTGCAGGCTGGCGTCTGGATCCCAACAACACAAGTAGTGCTGCCAGTGTGATCTTACCCACTCCTAACGCTCTTGTACCTTCGATTACCTCTAATACTGAATTCATGCCTTTACAAGAGTATATTGACCAGCCAGCTTTTTCCAGCCCAGGCCTACTCCCCCACATTACAATTTCGTCTTCTCCAATACTGATTTCAGATACAAAACAGCTGCAAGCGCGTGCTGAAGAGATCAAGCGTTTGGAACAAGCCAAAAGACAAGCCGAGTCAACTGCGCTTGCATTTAACCAAACAGTAAAAGATATTATGACCAACAATAATAACTATAAGAAGAAATCGCCAGTGATATCCCTCCGATCTTTTGATTCAAATCAACTGGAAAATATTCCATCACCCATTTTAAATGCTATTTCTTTCTCACCTCGGAGCGCTGTTATTGTGTCTTCCGAAGATGACGATATCGGGTTCAGCGATATGGATTCGATCTTTTCCGCCGATATTATAGAAAGTCCTGCATACACCCTTCACTCACAGACTGAGCATTACAATCCAAAACACAAGATTTTGGATAAAAACGAAAATGAGGAGGAAGATTTTGAACATGGTCGGCTATTTGTACGTGTTGAAAAAATTTCTGACCTCACTCTCCCTATCCCAAGCAGCAATCAATCACCACGAATTAAAATGACACTGAATAATTGCAAACAAAGCGTTTCAATTGATCCAATCCCACTAATTTCAACGGATATTGACATTGGACAAGAGTTTGAGCTTGTGGTTGGAAAGCAGGATTTTGATATCAATTTGTTATTTCGAGCCGAAATGCGTGAAGTGCCACTGCCGCGAGGAACACCAGTCGAAACTGCGGCAATGGCTGCTGAGGCATACAAGCACTCGAAGACGTCATCAACGGTTCTTAGTCCTGAGCTTCCGGTAAGTTCAACTTTGCCTAAAAAACAGTCACGCCTACGCACTATTTTCAAAAGTACAAGTAATGCAAGCTTAAAGGGAGTTGGCAATTCGCCTCCCAAGCTCAAGCGTAGCGTCAGCATTAGTCTTAAATCCCCTCATCATGTTCCTAACCGAAAGGTCGATTCAAAAGCCACACCCATTACTGTTATTCCAAATAGTCCACCACGTGTGCGTAAACTATGGGATGGCTTAACAGGAACTTCAGGCGAGTTTGCACAGGCCGTTATCAGCTACAAAGCAACGGCATTTCAGCAACCATATCATGCGGCATTTGGCCGACCCGCAAGCATTTCTTTACCTTTAATGAACGAATGGGCATACAACCAACCTCATCCAACAGTAGCAACCCGCGTGCCTGTTGAAGCATTTGCAATGGGCCAGTTACAGGTAACACTTATGTTTGTTCCTGGTAATGAGTTTGTCCCCGATTTGTACTACCCGGACTCAATTGCCGACGCCGTCACGCAGTACGCAGAGTATCTTGAGCGGGCTCAGTGTAACGACTTGGCAGCGGGCGCAACATTTTCAGGATATCTGACACAAGAGGGTGGTGGCTGCCGCTACTGGCGGCGCCGCTGGTTTGAGCTACACGGCACAACCCTTATCGGTCACACAGACGACACCAAAAAGGTGCGTATGGTGATTGAATTGTCGTCTTCAACCTTGTTGACTGGCTCATTATCCCATTATGACGACGACGGGTGCCCGTTTAACAAGGATAAACTCTTCCGTCTACAGGTTACTCCCGGAAAAAAAACGGTTACGGACGACGAAGAAGAAGAGGCTATCAAGTTTGTGGCAGATGATACTCGGCAGCGTGATGCCTGGGTACGGGCGCTGGACGCCGCCATCAGCAATAGCCAGGCTCTCGCTCGCTCTTGGGTTGGCACCGTTGTTGAAGCCAATGTCTCTACTGTCACTGTTTAATTTTGTACAGGCAGATGGAGTAAACATTATTATCATTATTTATGAGCATTTTGTTCACAATGCATTTTTTTTTTCAAAAAAATAATAAAAATTGAATTATTATTCTAACGAATTTATTGATTATATATATGTATGTACAGCACCAAAGAAGACTTTTAGATACATTTGAACCTCTTGATACACTAAAATCGTTAAAGGTTTTTCTTTTCTGATAGTTTTTTTTTTTTCAAGAAAATCTAATATAATTATACTGTCTCTGTGACAACTCAACAATTATTATTATTTCGCGTTGACCATATAGTAGGTTTACATAAACAATTATAAATTAAAAAACTCAAGTGTTGGTCAAGTATCAACTCATTCTTGCCGGCTTCATCGCTTTTTTCAGCCTTGCAGATTCTAATAAAGTCCCCCCCCCTCTTTCTTTCTGGCGATCGGACTCAATCCGTTGTCTTTGTGGCAGGAACTCGAGGTTTCGCGTAGTACTCAAATGTAATCCGTCTCAGATCCATATTCACAGGCATAAAAAAAAAATTTCCAACGTGGGGAAAAAAAAAAGCCCCCGTTCATATCTATCCTTCGACTACGTGATATTCTTGGCTTTTGAAGGGGAGGAGGGGGAGCTTTGTAGGCCCTTAATCTCAAAATTATGCTTGCAACCTGATTACTCTTGGAATTAGCAAACTACTATTTCTAGTAGTCCAGTAGATCAGCTGCTGCTTTCCATCCTCCTGTAATCCTCATAACTACCCTTTGCAGGCCCTCTCGGTGGGCCCCGGTTCCCATCTCAGCTCAACAAGCATAGCCTGATAATAAATTTTTTGTTTTATTTATTTATTTTTTCAACACAGTATCCTGTGATGGTTAATGGCACGGGATAAGCTTAAGGAAATAAGAGAAAAGTCTGAACGGATAAAATAAGTCTATTTTGCTGCAGGAATAAGTGTTAGCAGCTTCTACCTTTCAGAGCGCTAGAGAATTAAGCGTTCTTACAGAAGTAATGAAGTATAAGAGATCTTAATCTAAAAGTGGCTTGTTCTTGCTGGCTCTAAACTTCTACGTTCGTTCTTGTGTCTTTGACCTTCAAGTTCGAGAGTGCTAAAGGACTCTAGTTAATACGATAAAGGTTCTCCTAAATTGACCTCGACATGATCAAACACTTGCGTGTTGTGTGAGAGAGACGGTGTGTATCCGACAGCCAAGGGGAGTGTTCAGTTAAGTTTCGCTTCTCATTGCCGCTTCAGTCGTGCTTTATTGTAATCCCTAGCTAGCCGGAGCGCAACAGTCAACTATAAGTGTTATTCTCTGTTCTCACTTGATTCCTAGAGCTAAGTGTTTTTAAAGTGAGCCTTTTGTAGTGTGTTGGTCATCTTGCGCTGTCTTGTCTCTTTGTAGTCTGGAAATACACAATCTGCTTTGGGAGTGGGATTTCCCTTTCCTTTTATGCTTCTCATTTCCGACTGCTATCAAACACTTTGAATTACTCGTTTTGACGCCATAGACAACACTACCACATTATGTGCTCTTTATGTGGTGCAACGCACGTTGCTTTAATAAAAAAAAAAAAAAGCTTGGTACGTTATCCTACTCGTGGATAGAGGTTACCGTGACACACAGCAGTTATAAGCTATATACTACATAATTTCAATCTACTCTCCCAAAAAAAAAAAAAACTACATTTCTCAGAGTTTAGTGCGTATACTGACTACTAAAAAAAAATTAATTTCTCAAGCCAGCTTTCTTTTTCTACGACCTTATCTGTACCAATGATTATTTTGTTCCCTTCTTCTTCATAGCGACAACAGTGTTACTTCATAATAAAACTCATGTATTGCTATATTATTTTCAGTTGCATGCACTAGGCGGCGCCAACCAACGAGCTGAAATTAAATCTAGGCGCTTACTCCAAAGAGGAGGCACCAGTAATAATATCGACGAGCTCGTTGGTAATGACGGCTTGACGGGTACGGTTGTAAAGAATGGAGTACTTGCCAATCATGTCGGAAGCGTTCTTGGAAGCGTTATCCATGGCATTGCGACGAGCAGAGACCTCAGCGGCGTGGCCCTCAGCAAGACCCCAGAGAATGAAGTTGGCGAGAGAAAACTCGGATAGGTTGGTGATGACATCATCCTCAAGCTCATAAGCACCGATCTTGGGAGAAGCCTCGATGGCGGAGGGAGTGTAGGCAGGGAAAGAGGCAGGCTCAAAAGAAACACCAGAAGTGAACTTGTTGTAGAAGACCTCAATAGAATCGTAGCCCTTGCCGAGAGAGATGATCTCATCAGCAATGGAGGCAGCCTCAATGAAGGTAGGAGCCTCCTTACCAATACCGGAGACGGAGAGAATGATGTTTTCGGGGTGAGATCTGGCAATCTGGGCCTTGACCTTGTCACCAACAGCAACAACCTCAGCATCGGGGACCTGTGCAAGACGGGTCTTGACGGCTCTGCCAAGCTGCGAGTGAATAGAACCACAGAGACCCTTGTCGGAGGTGATGGCGATAATCAGCTTTTTGGGAGCTTCCTCGGGGGCAGCAGTCTCAGCCTTCTCAAAGAGCTGCTGACTGGCACCACCGTAAATACGAGAAACAGCCATAGCGCGCTGGGCCTTGCCGAGTCTGGTAGAAGCAACAATCTTCATGGTGTTGGTAATCTTCTCAATGTTCTTAATAGACTTGAGACGAGTCTCAATTTCACGAAGAGTGGCATAAGATCTAGTAACAATGTTAGTACAAAATTATCAGTTATTTTTTATTATTTTTTTTTTCTTTTTTTTTGGTCTTGCTAATGTCATTGTTGTCGTGGTTGTTATTAGTCGTCTCATACTATAAGGCGTGCTGAATTGTCTAATATTTCAAATTTTCATATTTCTGTCTGCAAGTCGTTCTGGGTCCACAATTGAGCAGCACCACTTTTAACTTCAGCAAGTTCATCCATTTTATTGTCGTCGTCAAGTCGTTTATTTATGCAATTTTTTTTTCTGATTATGAGTTATTGGCTGTGGTTGTTGTTGTTATTTTTTTTTTTTGAGCATCGAAATTGTAGTGTTTGTCCAATCACAACGCAGCATCGCTTGGGTTTGGAAAGTGAAAACTGAAAAAAAAAAAATAGAAAAAAAAAGTCAAACCCGGGCCCAAAATTGGCTCACTAAAATGTATTTCAACAACGACAAAACACCCTCCCTACAATTAACAATTCAAAAAAAAAAAATTAAAATACATGAAAAAATTTTTAACATACCTAGTCGAAGCCTTAACAGCTTGAGAACCGGTGCGAAGAGCGAACATGGTGATATATCGGAGGGGAGGAAAGAAGGTGATATTGTGGAGAGAGGTAGATGGGAAAGGGAAAAAAAAGTTTGAAAATAAAAGAAAACTGTGAGCTTTTTTTTTTTCAAAATTTCATTGCCAAACCTGTGCAAACAGCCAAAATTAAATAAAATTAAGTAATTCAGTACTGGGCTAGGGTTTGAGCTCGCTCAATAATACACACAAAATGTCGGCTTTGGCAAATCACAGTCGAGAACAACAACCTTTTGAACTCTATGCATTGTTTAATGTACACGAATTTGCCCTTGTAAATGAGATGGGAAAGTTTCTTGTTATGTTATTTTAAGCTTAACGCAATAGAATAGTTATTAAGTTATATAAAAAATTAAGTACATAAGTGTCATTATTTTTTTTTTTTTTTTTTACTTTAACCACGATAGTAATTAGGTGTCACAAAGGGCATCTTGGCAATTTTCGCATCTCTGAGCTTGCCTCTAACATCAATCTTGATATCAGAGCCAATCTTGAGGTCACGCGGGACGTATGCCATGCCAATATTTTTCTTAGTGGAAGGTGAGAAACTTCCAGAGGTGACCTCACCGATAAGCTCCTTACCATCAGCAGAATAGATTTTCATATTCTCTCGAGCAGCAGGGCCCTTGACGGTAATACCCTTGCGCGTGCGCTTAACTAACGACTTATCAGCGATCTGGGCAAGAATTGCGTCCGCACCGTTAAAAGTTGCTGTCTCGGGTGTACGGCGCGACTTGCCAATAACCCAAGTAAGACCAGCTTCAATTGGGGTAATGCTCTCGTTGAGCTCATGGCCGTATAAACACATACCAGCTTCAAGTCTCAGTGAATCACGAGCGGCGAGACCAATGGGCTTAACTGTCTCGATATCGAGAAGAGTTTTGAAAAATTCAAGGGCAACAGCTTCTTCTGGAATAGACACTTCAAAACCATCCTCACCTGTGTAGCCGCCTCTAGCAGCATGGTACTTGCCTCCTAGCAGAGATATGTAAGCAGACTCGCCAAATTTAATCTTGGAAAGATCATCGGTGGTAAGTTTCTGCAAAGTGGCACTGGCCTCAGGTCCTTGGAGCGCCAGTAGACCACCAGAGATAGTGGTATGCGATACATTACCCTTGCCAAACTTTGCCAACTCGTCAGCAATAAACTCAAGATCCCTGGCTCTGCAGCCGGCATTGGTAACAACGTAGAAATCATCTTCTCCATGTTTAGAAATGATGGTGTCATCAATAATGCCACCTGTGCTGTTTAGTAGCACGGAGAGAGTTGAAGAGAAGGGTTTCAATGACTTGAGATCAGAAGGAGTAATGTGCTCAAGAAATTCGGTAGTGCCAGGGCCGGAGAATCTGTGTTGCAACATGTGGGAAACATCAAAAAGACCAGCCTTTTCTCTAGTCCAGTTGTGAGACTCAATGTGTGTCTGGCCCTTGTAGAGAACCGGCATGGAGTAATTAGCAAAGTCAACCATGTTTCCTCCAAGCTCAACATGAAGATCATAGAAAGGAGTCTTATGCAAACCATCGCTAGTGGTACTGTTAAAGCGTCTGGCAACAGCAGTGCTGGAAGCCTTACATCTAGAAACGACTGTTCTGAGCATTATGGAATGAAGTACTTTGAAGGGGAACCAGGGGGCAGTAAAGAATGATAAAGATACAGTTGGTAAGAGAGAGAAAAAAGGAGGAAAAAGAAAAAAAAAAAAAGAATTCCCAAGATATTAAGGCAACAAGAATCCTTTTTATACTAGTGATCTGAGAATAAGTTGATCTATTGGGCTTACCGTTGCTGTTGTTGCTAGTTAGTTTTCGTCAGGGTCAAATTGAGTCTTGTCAAAAAGTTTTGATTGTGTGTTACTCGGTGCCAACAGAAAAAAAAAAAAAAAAAAAACTGTTAACAACCACCGCCGTTGATTGGGAAATTTCGGAAATTTTCAAGAGTCATCAAAAAACCAAAACATTTATTGTTGGCACAGTGTTCAAAGCTCAGAGTTCAAAACGGGAACTTGTACAACACCGTTTTTTATTATTTTTTAAACAAAATATTCTACTCAGTGAAACTTTGGTGATGCTTCAAATCATCACGCTTTTGTATAAAGCCCAGGCTCAATCTTGACTCTGTTCATGCTATCTCAGTTCAACTTTCTACCGCGTACACGCCCTGATTCTCCAATTGACAATCTTTTTTATTTATTTTTTTATTTTGATACGACAAAATTGGTATCTCTCCTGTCAAATAGTTGATCTTTTCTGGCTCTTTTTTTTTTTGTTTTTTGGCCCTGAGTCCTCCCGCGGGGGGTTTTTTTTTTTGTCGAGTCGTAAATATAAATTTATAACGTTCAAGTTGTTTAGTCTAAATACGCCCAATTCGAACAAAGTTATCCAGCACCGAGTAGACGACTTGGCTGCTTTGATTTTTTTTTTTTTTTAATGCGTATTATTGTTAATTTATTTTTATTAAATATAAAATAACAACAACAACAACAACAACAACAACAGGCAAATGATATGCTCTGATTCTCATGAATCAGTTTTGTGAATTATTTTCTTTCTTGTTTTCCTTGGATCGCTGGGTTATTGAATCATAAATTTCAAATGCCACTACTATTAACAACAAAATGAAAATTTTATGGCTGATAGTCACACACAGAATCAACATTTACTCCAGTAGATACCTATTTTATTTTATTGTTTTTTTATTCTACATCACGAAAAAAAAAACATAATACTTACACCCAACATAGCATTGAAAAATTATATACATAGTGCTTCCATAAAATTATAAACAGTCATCAACAAGTATTTAATCATAGAATAACAAAATTAAACTATAAAAACCACGTGCATTTACATGCAACTTTTTTTTATCTCAAAAGTTCATTTAAGACTTAAAAGCCAGGCATGCCACCCATGCCGCCCATGCCGCCCATAGGAGGCATGCCACCACCAGGGGCAGCGGGAGCAGCGGGCTCAGGAGCATCGACGATAGCACACTCAGTGGTAGCAAGCAGCGAAGCAACACCAGAGGCATCAACAAGACCGGTTCTAACAACCTTGAAAGGATCGATGATACCAGCGGCAATCATATCAGTGTAAACACCTTCGGCAGAGTTGAAACCCTTGTTGAAATCCTCACCAAACTCGTCAGTAAGCTTGCCAACAACAACAGAACCCTCACCGCCAGCGTTCTCAACAATAGTACGGGCAGGCTTGGTAATAGCAGTGCGGATAATGCTAACACCGAGCTTCTGATCAAAGTTTTCGGTCTTAACAGAGTCCAAAATTCTAGAAGCCTTGAGCAAAGCAGTACCACCACCGGGAAGAATACCCTCCTCAACGGCAGCTCTGGTAGCATTAAGAGCATCAACGTAACGGTCCTTCTTCTCACCGACTTCGACCTCTGAAGAGCCACCAACCTTAATGACGGCAACACCGCCAGCAAGCTTAGCAAGACGCTCCTGGAGCTTCTCCTTCTCATATTCAGAAGTGGTAGAGTCGTTGATGTGGCTCTTGATCTGCTCACATCTCTGAACAATGTTCTCCTTAGAACCCTCACCATTCAGAACAATAGTGTCTTCCTTGGTGATAGTAATTGAGCCAGCAGAGCCGAGAAGTTCCTGGGTGGCATTCTCAGGCTTGATATCGAGCTCCTCGGTAAAGACAGTACCGCCAGTAAGAATGGCAATATCGCCGAGAATGCTCTTTCTGTTGTCACCAAATCCTGGGGCCTTGACAGCAGCAACCTGGACCTGGCCACGGAGCTTGTTGAGAATGCATGCAGCGAGAGCTTCACCGTCAATGTCCTCAGCGACAATCAAAAGAGGACGACGAGTCTTATTGGAAAGCTCGAGAGAAGGAAGGATATCTTGAATCGAAGAAATCTTCTTCTCAGAAAGAAGAATAAGAGGATTCTCAAATTCAACCTTTCCAGACTTGGTGTCAGTGATGAAGTAAGGAGAAATAAAGCCACGGTCAAATCTCATGCCCTCGGTGACCTCAAGCTCATCCTCAATAGTCTTTCCCTCCTTGACAGTAATGACACCTTCCTTACCAACCTTCTCCATGGCGTTGGCAATAAGACGGCCAATGTGCTTATCACCGTTAGCGGAGATGGTGGCGACCTGAGCAATCTCCTCAGAGGTAGTAATCTCACGCTTGTTCTTGCGGAGGAAGTCAACGACAGCCTCAACAGCAGCTTGAGAACCTCTTCTAAGATCCATAGGGTTGCAGCCAGCGGCAACGTTCTTCACAGACTCAGTAAAAATAGATCTGCCGAGAACGGTAGCAGAAGTGGTACCGTCACCAGCAGATTCATTGGTCTTGGAGGCAACCTCCTGCAGAAGGCGGGCACCCATGTTCTCAAACTTGTTCGCGAGAACAATAGATTTGGCAACAGTAACACCATCCTTAGTGATCTTAGGGGCACCAAAAGACTGCTCAATGAGAACGTTGCGGCCCTTAGGACCGAGAGTGACGGAAACAGCCTTCGCAAGGGTATCAACACCCTTGAGGAGGGCAGCACGACCCTCGACGCCAAACTTAAGCTCCTTAGCAGAGAAAGCGGAGTAGTGTCTAATGTTTTTGAGATTAGATCTCAAAGAGGACTTAACAAGAGCGGATTGCATAGTGTATGTTGATGGAGGAAGAAGTTAATGATGAAAAGTAAATGGAAAAAAGTAGAATTGACAAATAAAATTTTTGCGCGGGGGAAAATCTCAGTGTGGAAATTGAAATTTCAAATCATGTGTGCCACCAGCAATGAATCAGACAGGGAAGGCTGAAAACCGGGTAACTTTGATGGGTTTTTTTTTTTTTTTCTGTTTTTATGGTTAATGAATTAGTACTTTGAGAATCTTTAGATTCTAACCTGAATGCCTGACGAGAGAGAAATATATACATACATGTTATATATATAATAGGCAACCTATGAGATACTAATTCTCAAACCAGGCACCAAAAGCAAAACCCTACTGCACTGTTTTATATTATAGACTAATGGCCAGCTTTGAAAGTAAGATTTTTTTTTCATTTTAATCCTATTATTATTTCTCTATTTCTAACTAGAATAGGTGGGTTCACTCCTATTGTGGCTATCTTTTACTCCGCGTTCCACCCCACCGGCGGGCCCCAGGTCCTGTCACAAGTGCCCTCCGGCGCCATAGTGCCGGCTATTAGGCACAAAGACACTTCTACACTTGATTCTACTTTGTTTAAATTTGACCAAGTTAAATCTTACGTGATTCCTAAACCACAGCTATGTAACCGTCTCGTTACATTCAAGATTGGAAAGTATAGAGTGGTGGGCTTCCCTGTCAACATCTCCGACCCTTCATACCCACGCAATTTCTTCGTTTTTAACTTTTCGTTTGTATTTAAATATAGGGGTGAGTCGACAGTTTACGAGACTTCTATTCGGCGTCTTGCTCGCATGTTTATGGCGCTTGAAGAGCAGTCCAAGTTTCTGTCTCGGCGCACCACATACGATACCATTGACTCGTTACTTCAACAAATCTACCAAGATATCAACAACTATTCCGAATGCATGATCCCGATTGATGAGTCAAACACTGTCAATATGAAACTTTTTCCACTCTTTCCGCCACCTCCAGACCTCAAATCCTACCAGGTTCCTATCTCAACGGTCCAACTTTCTTCTATGGTTGACGTAAACTGGGATCCTACAATGGAAAAAATTATTAAATATATAAACGGTATTAATTCTGTTCGCCGGATAGCAGATCTCGCTGAGGCCGACTATGATCTCGTGCGCAAGTGCATTCAGCATCTGATGCATTACAGTTGTATTACCATTATTGACCTGTTTCAGTTTTCTAATATCTACGCGCCGACATCCACCATTGCCGACTTTATCAACAAACCTGAAATGCGCATTGAGTGTCAACAATACGTCTACCACCAGGGACACATGAATCAACACGCCAAGTTCGCAAACGGCAACAACAACAATAATAATAACATTAATAATATCATAAGCAGTGGTTCGCCAACATCCTCTGTTTCAAGCTCTATGTCTTCCTCATCACTTCTCCACAAAGTGCCAGGCCAAGATTATTTGATTAATTCTCATAGTACTCTTTTTAGCCTTTACTTGTCCTTACACCAAGGAATTACAGTTTGTGAGTGGTATAACACCAACAAAAAAGATTTACGAAACATCGACATCCGCCGGTTTCTGACCTTTGGTGTTATCAAGGGTATTATATACCGTGTAAATACTTATCCTATTGGCAAAAGTTTAAAGTCTGATTATCAGTATCTAGACAAGACATTACACAAAAGCAAGCCAGAACTGCATCACAGTGACAACAGCAAGCCGAATCAAAATCCCGTGTCATCAAATATATCGTCATCCACCAGTTATGATAACCCGCCTGGTACGAGCAAAGGTAAAGGTATTGACGGTACAGGTCACAACAACAACGATTTTCTCCATAATAACAACAACAGTGGCTCAAGCATCAAGCTGGGTATGAGCCATAACTCTAACAGTAGCGGCTTAGAAAAAATTCCGCCAGCGGTAAAAATAGACGACATGATCAGAAGCATTTTGCACGAGCCCCGTCATTTTGATGCCATTTGCACTGATACAAGGAAGTCGAAGGTCGAAATTGAGCGGGTTTTAGAAGATCGTGGCGATTGGACAATTATTGGCTGTTGATCGAGCGATTAATAGCACCTGGTGTCAGTTTTTTTCTTTTGTCGAACGTCAAGCAAAGCTTCATTCAGTTTTCCATCTACAATAATAGAAAAAGAAGTATGAGTAAATATACATAAAATATAATGGCATTTGATGACATACCTTTGTATGCGCGTTTCAATGTCTTGATCTGGTCGCGTGTAAGTGGACCACCTGCCCTTGATTCTAGTTCCGCAGAGGAAATGTACCTATCAGAAACGGCATTTGCAGACTTTAAAGTCTTTAAGTATTTAGTCTGCATTCTTATGCTGTTATCAAAAAAAAAAAAAAAAAAAAGTTAGAACTCATGATTAACAGAGATTCAAAAAAAAAGTGCAATATCAACAATACTTACACGAAACTCTGCTGAAATCCAACAGAATCGCTGTCAGCACGAACTGTGAACCCACTTAAAGAGCCATCGTCTTTCTCTACTGTCAAATACTTGTCCCAAACAGTTTCCACAGACCAGTATCCGTTATCTAGCATAGTTACAGTGAACGTTTGCTGAGGGCCGACAGCAGTTGCCTTTGCAGAAAGAGTTCCCAATTTATCTGCTGTTAGGTAAGTTCCATTTGACGTCTTAAAAGCAATCTTTTTGGACGTGGTAGAAGCAGTCTCGTTGGCGGGGGCGTCAAAAGAAGCAGGAGCAACAACAAAGACTTGCTGCACGCTGGTAGGCATACTAGAGTGAATTAAAAGAGTAGTAGAAGAACCGCTCATTTTGTTGGAATTATTAGAGAGAGCGGGTTCAATGTCAAGATTAGTAGATGTGAAGATTTTGCCTTCAGCATCAGCGGCAATACAAACCGGCGCATCATCGTCACCAAGCTAGATTTTTTTTTAAAAAAATGTCAGCGATTGATCCAGCGTATTATATATAAAAGTCAAAAGTAGTTCACCAAAAAAAAAAAAAGAAGTCCCATAAAAGTTCATGATACTAGGTACTTACGATTGACAACACTACCGGGCCAGTAATGTGTGCAGCAATTTTTGCTGATGTCCAGATAGAATCATCACCATCATTTGTTGCTGTTACTGTCGACGCAGCTGCCACTTTTGAGCTTCGTTTTGGCTCTGGCCAAGGTTTACTGATTCCTCCATTAGTGGTGACAGATTTGCTTGATTTTTTCTTTTTTTTATCGCCTTTAAATACTAGTTTTGATACCATTTTTTTTGTATTATAAAACAAAAATAAAATAAAATAACAAAATAAATCATGAACATATATTTGTATTTGCAATACATTTTTTTATTTTGGTTTTGGGAGGTTTTTTTTTTTTTTTATTATGAGGGCCAGATATACGTATATGTATACAATGTCTCAGTATGAATGTCCAAAATAATCCTCCTATAACAACAATGAAACAAACAAACAAAAAAAACTAAGTTTTCAAGCTATTCATTAAAACTTGACTCTTGGCCATGGCTTACTAGAGGGAATTTAAAAAACTCAACGGTAATTACATAAATTAATCCTTGTGGAATTTGCTGGGCCATAAAAGTAGCATTTGTTTTCAACTCGTTTAAACAGCCTATGAATGGGGGTTGACAAAAATCTTCAATTATTAAAAGGCATTTTTAAAGTAGTTTTTATCCAACTCAAGTAACTTAACTATTCATGCCATATATAGGCAAAAAAAAAAAAAAAAAAAAAGAAGAGGGTTAAGCTTTATATGAATACATTTTGTATTTAGTAATGCATTGGTGTGAAATTAAAGGATGGTAGTAGATTGTTGGGAGGGTGTAGGAGTTTAATTTGTTGTTTCTTCAAGTGAATGAGCGCCCGTCTGGCCAATTTAACAGACAACATCCTGAGTAGCTCTAGAGTTGAGCAAAAGAGCAACAATAAGACCGTAAAGACCCAAGACTTCAGCGAAAATGAGAATCAAAATCATACCGACAAAGAGACGAGGCTGCTGAGCAGTACCACGGACACCAGCATCACCAACAATACCAATAGCAAAGCCAGCAGCGAGACCAGCAAGACCGACAGACAGACCAGCACCCAGCTGAATAAAACCAGTGTACAGGGCTTGTTGTTGCTTAAGAGAATCGGAAACCAAGACAGAGACGACCAAACCGTAAATTGCAATAATACCAGCCATAATGACAGGAACAATGTTCTTAACGAGAAGGTCAGGTCTCAGAACGGTGGTAGCGCAAATACCGACACCAGACTTAGCGGTACCGTAGGAAGCACCAAAGCAAGTGAAGACAATGGCAGCAGTGCATCCAAGAGCACCGAAAAAGGGCTAAAAACAAAAGTTAGTCAAGAACAAAACACAAATTGGTAGTTCCAATGTGCTTACAGCATAAACGGGACTAAAAAGATGATATGTTAGAAATCGGTCTCAGACAAATAAAGAAGATAAAAAAAGAGAACTTGAATTCCAATGTTTCAATCTTTCAGATACTGAAAAATTGGGGGCAACGAAAACGCCAAAAACAAAAACAAAAAAAATACTGGACGAGAGTGGTCGAAGCCAACAATTTACAGATAGAGGCCACACACGAAGACTATGTAACCAATTCACAAATAGTTTTGCCAATTTACAATATTAGAGCCTTGACAACGATGAAATTGACCAGAAAAGATTGCTGTGACATTGAGACTCTAGAACTTCGTTTTGGACACTAAAAGCAAACAAAAAAAAAAAGAGGCAAAGATAAACCTGCGCATTAAAAAAACATACCAAAGATCAGACATTATTGGCGTATAAAAAAATAACGTGAAAATTCAAATAAAAAATGAAAACGCAGATGTTACGGGCGTGGTAATTGTCCTGCTGAGAAGGATTTAAAGGCAACCGGGTGTGTGGTTTTGGGGGAAGGGTTGGTGGTGATGAGAGAGAGAGAGTGGGAAGGGAAGTGTATTTATTTGCAGCCAAAAAAAAAGGCAGCACTTTTTTTTTTTTCTGACTTTTACTTGAGAAATCTAACCTACCCAGCCATCATTAACACGTTGCGCGGTATATACGAGTATTAAGTAATTTACAGTCTGCTATTGAGTTTTACAAAACACGTGATTTAAAACATGCGTTGTTACATGAAACCTATGCTTTTGTAATATTGTTTTTGTTCATAAGTATTAAAAAAAGATAACACTAAATTTAAAATGTACGTATTATAAGTCTTAATATCAGGCCTGATGATTGTAAATTTTGCTTTTTATTTGCCTGAAAAAAAAAAGATGAATCATGAAAAGCAATCAATTATGTCATAGTCATAGCAATTTGAATCACTCCAAAAGTTGTAGTCATGATTTCAACAAAAAAAAAAAAGGGTTTTCAGTTACCAAAAATTTAACGATTTAGCTTATTGTCAACTTTACTCATTTAAAACGTCCAGCTAATACAGCCATCTGTTGATAATAATAATAATAATAATAAATAATAATAATATAATAATAATAATAATAATAATAATATAATAATATAATAATAATAATAATAATAATAATAATAATAATAATAATAA
>QVTG01000232.1:0-35911 GCA_013305925.1 Geotrichum reessii | reverse complement strand
AATAATAATAATAATAATAATAATAATAATAATAATAATAATAATAATAATAATAATAATATATAATAATAATAATAATGATAATAATTGTTTTCAACTGCTAATATTCTTGATCTCTTCAATCTGCCCTTCCTCATCAACAACCAAGCAAAGAAAAAAAAAAATTATGCAAAGAAAAAAATTAAAGAAATGAAAATAAATTAAAAAAAAAAAAAATAAATATATAATGAAAGATTTTCAAATTTGTTTCTATCTTATTTTACTTCTTTGATTTTTTTTTTTTATTTTTTTATTTTTTCGTCAACTATAACCGCACTTCTTTTGTCATGGTCCACCATAATACAGTCTCTAAAGGCCTTCGACTTGTTCAAGTTGGTTGTGCTATTTTTTGGTGTCTACTTGTTGCTGGCCCTTCCTTTGGATTTGCTGCCTTGAAACCGGTTCTGGTATCCGAAGGTGTGTACAGACAGTTTTGCACTCCTGATGAAATTAACGCCGGCGTACAGATCTGCCAACAACAAGAACTAAAACTAAACATGATTTTCACCATCGCTGCCGTTCTCACAAATGTTACTGCTCTTGTTGTTGGTCCCACATTGGACACTTTTGGCCCAAGAGTCTGTGGTCTTATTGGAACTTTTCTTATCACCGCCGCATGCTTGATTTTACGTTCTGCTTGGCTGATAACCTTGTTTGATGGATATATCGTTGGCTACACTTTTCTTGCCGTCGGAGGTCCATTTACTTTTATTTCCTCGTTTCAGCTCTCTAATACATTTCCTAAAGCATCAGGTTTAATTCTAGCGTTGTTGACCGGTGCCTTTGATGCATCATCTGCTGTTTTCCTCGTCTACAGAATTTTGTACGAAAAGTCGGGCGGCACGTTTCATTTATCCAATTTTTTTTCTTATTTCCTGGCTGTCCCCGTATTTATTTTGTTTGCCCAAATCTTTATCATGCCCAGCGATTCGTATAGTACTCTCAACAGTCTTGCACTTGAGGCAATGGAAGCTGATGACGACGACTGTTGTGTCAGTGAAGCTTCTACTGTCAATGAGACAACAGGGCTTCTTGATTCGTCTGTAGTTCCTACTGCTAATGAATACTCTCAGGAAATTACTGATCCGAATCCTGCCGGAACTGTGGCAATCACAAAACAAGATGGGAAAAAGCACGAACCTCATCATAACGAAAATATTGATAACATAAGTGGAGTTTGGGGTGTTTTGCATGGAGTGTCCGTCAGTAATCAACTTAAAACTCCTTGGTTTTACCTTATGGCTATGTTCACTACCGTTCAAATGCTTCGAATTAACTACTTTGTGGCCACTGTTTTATCTCAGTACGTCTACTTACTTGGTTCATATGAAAAAGCTGTCATTCTGAACAAGTTTTTTGACGTTGCTCTGCCTCTTGGAGGTATTATGGCCATTCCGTTCATTGGCCTTGTTCTTGACAACTTTTCAACTTTTACTGTGCTGTCAATTCTTTTGACAACTTCCAGTGCTATTGGACTATTTGGATTGATTCCAAACTCCTTTCTGGCGGCATATATGAATGTGGCACTACTTGTTGTATATCGTCCTTTTTACTATACAACTGTCTCTGACTATGCTGCTAAGGTTTTTGGATTTGAAACATTTGGTCGCGTCTACGGCGTCATTATTTGCATCTCTGGTGTTTTCAACTTGCTTCAGGCAACTCTTGATAAATTTACGCATCAGATTTTCAATGGTAATCCAATTCCTGTTAATATTTGTCTACTCTTATCTACTATCATTGTAGGTGTAACGTTGCTGACTTATATTAAAACTCAGCTCAAGCACATACAGCACAAGCAGTTAGAAGCCGCAATTAGTAGCACTTCTGCTTCTATTGAACCTTGAATAAAAAAAACAAGAAAAGAAAGAAAGAAGAAAAAAAAATCTTTCTGTATATAAGAAAAATCATTTTTAGCATTCACGACATTATTGGATTTTTTATTTTGTTTTTTTTATTTTATCAGGGACGTGTTTAAATGAAGTTATGGTAAGATAATACGGTTTTGTCATTTTCTAAAGATTTATACCAGATTTAAAGATATAAGTACAATACAAAAAGAAAATGTGGTTTCAAAATGAAGGTAAAAATTAAATTATGTAAATTTAAAAAAAGCATTATCAATTATGATACCATATTAAATGATAATAGCAGTAGATAAGGGGGAAAAAAGTCAAAGCAATATAATCGCGACAAGTGTAGTTGTATGCTTTTGATATTGATTGAAACTTCTTTTTGATTTTATTTTCCTTCCATTTTTTTCATCTTTTAGAAAACTTGAACTTGAATCCATCATCTTCGTCTCCATCTTCATCATTGTCGCTATCAATTTCTATAGGAACCGGTGTTTTAGTAACACGTAGGTTTGTCGCACGTATGGCTACTCGTGATGGTCGCGAAACTAGCAATGGCTCCGCTGACGAAGATGACCTCACTACTTTAGGACTTTGGGACACTGATGATGTTATTGACTTAAGCCGGCGGAAACTAGTTTTACCAATCTCGTCATTATCATCATCTTCATCATCATCATCTTCATCATCATTATCTAATGCACCGACGAACAAGCTTTCACCACCATCACTATTGTCAATATCTATGCTAGCAGCGGGGGTCTCGTCACGAGCCCGACGCGCCTGTGCGTTGGCTAGCCAGTCATTATGTGATTGCTCCCGAAACTCGTGCGGATCAGCCTGCACAAGTGTCACGACTAATCCCCTGTTACTCTTTCTTGCGCTTATACTCAGTTCCTGCTCTGCTGTCATATGGGGGCGCCGCTTGATAAACCGCTTGAAGTTTTGGCGGCCGGCCCATTGGCCTTCTTTCTCCATCAAAACAGGTTGGTTAACACGAGTTATCGGTACACTCTCAACAATAGCAAGATTTCTTAATTGCGCTATATCCTCATTCTCATCGTGTTCTTCAATATTACTGTAACTGTACATATCGTTCTGCTCTTCTTTGATCTTTCGAACTGCATCTTTAAATGCCACTTTTGGTCGGAATGGCTTAGCCGACACTTCTTCGTCTGAAGATTCAATCATTTCGACATCCTCTGTATCTTCATTAATTGTAATTTTTTTTTCTTTCTGTACGCTTTCTACTTTGTTTTTACTATCTAGCTTCCGCTTTTTGTACTCAATGGCTGTCTGTGTAGCTTCCTCTAGTGCTCTTACACTGATTAACGCCTGTCTTTTGACTTGACTCAGCTCTGTCGCCGAGACTTGCTGTGGGACTTCTTCTGTTGCTGAGTCTTCATTTATTGTAGATGAATCTTTGTTAACCGCTTCCTTACTTTTTTTTGTCGTGTCTGATGTTTGAGAACTAACTGTTGAAAGTGAATTAGACTTCACAGGCGTCGAAGATTGCGTAAAAAAAGTAAAAATGTCTTGAGTATTTTCTTTTTTGATTTTAGTATCTGTTGAAGCAGCAGCAGAAGATTCTTGTTTTGCTGGTAAAGATTGGGATGATGCTTGTAATGAAATAATTTTGTTTTGTGATGGAGTCACTGACGGTGATACGGCCCCAAAAAAGTCCGTTATATTGGCGCTGGTTCCGGCACCTGGTAAATTTTTTATCGCTAAATTCGGGCGTTTACGCTCCATGATATGTACTTGTGAGGTTTGAAACGATGAAGAAGGCTTATAATTATCTTGATGAATCGAAGAAAGAGCATTCACTGCCTGAGCAGCAGTATCAACATCATCATCTCTCATTAGGTTAGGCATAGGCCCTGCTGGTCTCAGCTTGAACATGTTGCGATTGTCCACAGCTTTGATAGATTTCGTGAACATAATTTGGTCCATTAAATAAATTCCCAACGATTTTGTAGCCTTGTTAATTCGAACCAGTAGTTCTGTCTGCTTAACTTCAGGTGTCGTGATAACCATTTTCACTGGGATTAATGCGCCTGATTTGATTGCTTTATCGACGCTAACCTTGTATTCTGTGGCATTTCTTGCAGATTGCTGAATAAATGAAACAATATCTACCACTTTGAGCTGAATATTATTTTTATATTGTAAAACTGAAGTACCTCCCGCCGCGGTGATTATAGGGGAAATCTGCTGATATTGTGCTGGATCCCAGAATGCAAACGTCATACCCAAAAACAGGTTTTTGCGGTTCAAATTGACGGTCAACTCTGGATCAGCTTCAAATGAAAAAGGATCGGGTAGTAATGAAAAGTCCTGTTCCATCGCATCCTGAGCCTCCACCAGTGCGTCGACAAATTGTGGTTTAACTATCGGTAATCCAATGCATGCGGCTTGTAAACACTTTGGTGTAATCATCTCAGAGCATTTGATAAAGCACAATGCTGATTCAATCACGTCTTGGGTGAACTTAACGCCTAAGGGCGCAAGTTGTGTTGTCCATAAACTAACATCATCTGCCTTAGAACTATGCGCAATAATTATCGGTTTCCACTCCAGTCTGTTAATCCATGGTCAGCTTTACTAACTTTAATAAATTGTATCAAGTACTTACCTGAGATCGCCACCACAGCTTGTTTCACAACGTCCAAAAGTCAAAATATTAAGATCTGTATTGCCAACAGTTGTTGATTCATTTACAATGGGTACTCTATTTATGTCGATACGACGTCTTGTAGTTAAATCTGTCAAAATCACTTCAGGTTTCAACAAAAGAGATTTCTGTAAAATGTTAGATCTTTAAAAAGTCTAAAGCATCACAATCCAAGTTCAACACATACTGATGTGTTAGAAAGAGGCAAATTGACCTTAATTGTAGCTTGCTTTCGAGAAACAGACTTAATATCGATGATGAAGTTGGTGTCTAGCGGCATCTAATTGTTAAATTAGAGAAAATTTGAAATTTGAAAAACAAGAATCATACCTTTCGCGCGTCCAATAGTGTAAGTGATTCCAGGTCTAAGCCATTTTGAAACGACTATACAACAGTCAATATAAAAGAAATCAAATTTTTTGAAATAGAAGAATTTCTTACCTTTCCCGGGGCTGACATCTTGTGTGATCACCCACATGGTTGGTATAAGGCTATTCTGAAATAAAGGTGGAAAGAAAATGTGAAAAACGAAACAAAAAAAAAAAAAAAATAGTTATAAAATATAAGTCCAATATAGTAAAAAAAAAAAAAAAAAAAGAATAAAAAAAAAAAAAAAGTAATCTATATTAAAACTCTCATTCAATCGCTTTCATAATCAGGAGTCCTGCTCCGGCTCTCACTCTCTCTTTGTCTTCTAGGACTTCTGCTTTGACTCGAGCTGCGCTCCGGGCTGATACTTCTACTGTTGCTTCTGTTCCGTCTGCGTCTTGATCTCGCCGTAGTAATGACAGTAGATTCACTTGGACCCATCACAAAAGCAAAAGCAACTGCCAAATTTTGACCAAGAAACTCAGCGTTGTTAGCTTCGTTGACCGCTTGTAAAGCCTCATCATAGGTAGGATACTCAATAAGCGCATAGCCCTTAACATAACCCGTCCGTCGGTCCAGATTTAAATGTAAATTTTCTACTTGACCCCATTCACCAAAAAAGTCCGTCACATCTTCTTCAGACGCCTCTTCATGAATGTTGGTTGCAATAATTATCCATCCTTCAATAGCTTCAACATGCTTCGTTAGTAAATCTGGTTTTAAACAAATACAAGTATGCAATATAAACATGAAACTTACATTTCACTGGCGGCCTTCCTGAGTCAATTGCCATGTTGTTGCTATCTAAAATCCTCGAGTTGTTAGAAACTGGTTTTTACGTTGTCGGAATTGCTTATCATCTTTTAGCAGAGAAACTCACCAGTCATTTCAACTTCCATAGCAGTATAAGCAGTCTCAGTAGAGATAGTTTCTTGTTCTATCACAAGATCAGGTCCGCTTTGTTCACTCATTGCTTGTTGATCCCCTTGTCGTCACCGTTGTTGTCGAGTTGATGAACAGGAAAGATGAAAATTTAAAGCGGAACATTGTGTAAAATCCAGGGTTGGGTTTTGTGCTCCTTCTACATTTCGAACTCAGCCAATTTAAAAAATTAAGATCTTTTTTTAGGCCACCATCATTTTTACAAAAATTCTGAAAATATCAATGATATTAAAAGGATTTGGGCTTTTTTTTTTTTCATTTATATTAACAAAAAAATTACTTTTTTTATTAGATATTGATTGACTTTTAGCTCACTCTTTTTTGGTTTTGATCATTTCATAGTTTTCCAGAAATCAAAAAACATTATGTTAAAGCTTGACACCGATGCTGTAAATCTACTTACAGCATTATCTCAACCTAATTTGTATGTATGAGTTTTAGCAATGAGAGTTTTAATACTAAGTAATGTTTTTTCGGATTTTTCAGAAAGTCAATTGAAATTTTACCCTATCTTGACCTGGCATCACTAGATTCGAAGGACAGTAATATTGTACATTATGGGCCTTTTATTTTTGTTGATACAGTTCTCGGCATTCCAAAAAAGAATCTTTATAAAGTTTTTAACATTATTGTGCATGAGTAC
Organism: Geotrichum reessii; assembly: GCA_013305925.1. Lineage (NCBI taxonomy): Eukaryota > Fungi > Ascomycota > Dipodascomycetes > Dipodascales > Dipodascaceae > Geotrichum > Geotrichum reessii. The sequence continues at coordinate 29,391 of QVTG01000232.1, read as the reverse complement.
AACTTACTTCTTTTTCTAATAGATCAACCAAATGCCGACGCTGCATTGTGGAAACAGATTTACAGTTTGACAAACATTATTTGTTTGGTGACATACGACAACCTGACAGCCATCAACACTCGAAAAAGATATTTGCAACGTTTGATTCTTGAGAACTCTAAGGATGCGTTTGACACATTGGAAAAAGAACTCTTGTGGCTATCATTGCTTTTTAATTCCCCTTTGCCTAAACAGACGAAATCTAGTATGTTGTGGCAGCACCGAATCTGGGTGTATAATATACTTCAGTCTCTACCATCATCTAATCACAATAAAATACCTCTAGTGATAGATATTACGAAAGAAATTGATTTGGTGATACGAGCCAACAACCTACATCCTCGCAATTACTATGCATGGAGTTACGGTCGGCGGCTTCCATTCTCAAGTTTATCAAATGAAGAATTTGAAAAGGTTTTAGCCAATGTGTTTCACAATTGCAAACTTCATGCTAGTGATATTTCCTGTTGGTCATTTTTAGCTTTTCTTTTGACAAACACCAAACTCACGCCTTGCAACGTAATTCAGTCGTACTTAAACCAAATTATGTTGTATATTGAAATAGTGGGAAAGGATCATGAATCAGTCTGGACCGCTGTGAGATTAATAGTTGTTTACCAGGTAAAAGTGCTTGAAACTCTTGAAGGATACGATTTGGTAATGAGCAAAATCAAAGGCAAACCGGGAACTAAAACTATCGAAAAATGGCTTGCTATAATATCTATTTCTGAGTCTGCAAGATCATAAATGCGCGTGTATGTATTGAATAATGATTATATATATATATAATTATATTATAGATGGTGTTTTTATTAATGTTTGATTGCCTACTAAAAAAGCGCTAAAAATTTACGTGTATATTTGTGAGTTTCGTAGACATTAAATAGTCTTTGTATTTCAGTGGATAATGTAGGAAGTTGAGCTTTTTAAAGGTTGGGAGTTACCCTGAACTTCAAGAACATCAAAAAAATTTTTTTTTTCTTAGTTCACTATCTTTCAGTTCTTTCGCGACAAGCCTTTGAAATACAGACATCAAGTACATATCCTAGCTTTAACATGGTTCAGAAAGCTCTTAAAAAGAAGGAAACCACCTCCAAGGTGACCAAAGGCAATAGGAAAGCGTATGTATAATGAGATTTTTTTTTCTTGAAAAAAATCACACAGCTGTAGTTAAAATTGACACAAAACTAACACACCTGATTGATATCAGTCCCAAAAAGGCTGCTCCTAAGAAGCTGGCGCCTAGAAGGAAAGGTGCCATTGTCGATGCCAAGATTTTGAAGAGACATTCTGCTGCTTTAACTTCTGCTACTGAAAAGCTCATTGCTTCGAGAGTTGGTCACCTTGAACTACTGAAAGGTAACAGAAGAGAGATTGAAAAAGCTGAAAGAGAGAAGAAGGAAAAGGAGAGCAAGAAAAAAAAATAAACACATGAAACTTTTGATGGACCATGAATTATATGGTCTCTCTTTTTTTTTTTTACAGCATTATTTTTTTTATATTTATTTATTCATCTATTGTTATTGTTTTCATGATTCACTTTGTATCGTCTATAAAAGTTTTTCGTTGTTGTATTAATCTAATCTTTTAAATCGTTGTAATTTCTTTTTTTGTAATAAGAAAAATTTAAAACTTTTGCTAGAACTTCAATGCTGCTTACATGAGAAAGTCGTTCCACCTTAATTTACAACCTTCGTCAGATTATATTTTTCCTTTCTTTAGCCAACACCAACCTCAACAACTTTGAACGACGCACATATTAAAACAAGTAGCATAATTATGTCTTCTACAATTGCTCGACGCATTCTTCAAGCCCCTAAAAAGCCTCTCACAGCGGTTCAGCGCGATTATCTAGAAAAGGTGATTCGCGTTGACCAAGCTGGTGAACTTGGTGCTGATTACATCTATGCTGGACAGCACGCCGTTTTTAAACGCAAGACCCCTGAGCTGGCACCACTTATCCAACATATGTGGGATCAGGAAATTCATCATCACAAGGTCTTTGATCAGCTTCAAACTGAGCGTCGCGTGCGCCCTTCACTTTTCACGCCCTTGTGGAAGGTCGCGGCTTACGGTCTTGGTCTAGGCACGGCGGCCATCTCTAAGGAGGCAGCAATGGCTTGCACAGAAGCAGTTGAGACCGTCATTGGTGGTCACTATAACTCACAATTGCGCTGGTTGCATGAGAACTTCCCCGAAGAGTTTGAAGATACGACTGAAATGGGACACATGAAGCAGACTATCAAGAAATTCCGCGATGACGAACTTGAGCACCTCGATACTGCAATCGAGCACGATTCTAAGAAGGCTGTACCTTATATTTTATTGACTGAAACAATTAAAGCCGGTTGTAGAGCTGCCATTTGGACTGCTGAGCGGTTCTAAGTTTGGATTTTCACCGACTTTCTAGTAGTTGGATTTCCGATGGAAATTAACCATCACTAAAAATCTGTGAATCTAAAATGTAAATACGTATAACTAATTAACGATGACAATGATCCAATAAAATTCATAATTTTGAATTCCAAATTCATTGCTCGGACTCTAATGTCTCCCATGCCGATTATGTGCTTTATGTATATTTACATATCTATACGATATTAAGTATTTTTATATAGTACAATGCTTTTAGTGTGCTCCTATTGGCTTAAATCTCCCAGGGTGTAAATACATTTTCATCAAACCAACGCAACAAACCCTCCCTGATGACGGCCGGCTTGCCGCGTATACTCACGTCAAAAATATGGTCTTCTAATTTTATGTAACTAAGCGCTTTTGATGGTAATTGTGCGTTAATGAAACTTTCCACACTATGTTTGTATCGTATCCAATCCTCAATTTGATACGAGACGTTCTGGCCAAGATAAGGCTTTGTGTGGTTGTTACGTAGATGAAAAAATTGAAGCCGGCACATACTGTGGAGAAGTTTGTTGACAACTTCACTAGACTCAGGTGAAGTTGAAGGTGCAGAAACACTTAAACCTGTTAAATTAACACAATTTTGTAACGTATAAAGAGTTTTCATAGGAAGTGGTTTATACACATCCTTAAACGAAATTTCTTCAATACCATCAATAGCAAGTTGTTTCAAAGTGTGACAATGTGAAGTTGTAATAGCATCAACGTAAGATTGGCAGTGCTCACTCCATACCACCTCATTGTTGCTCCGCGCTGTGTTAGATCGGATTATAACACTCAATGATTGTAGTCCATGTTTAAGATCACGGAAAAATCTAGGAACATTGTTTGTAAACTGCTCCGACCAGTCTATTTCGAGCGATTGTAATTTACTCAGCTTAGGTCCAAGAGGCTGTATAAACCGAACACTGTTGACATCGGCGCCATTCACACGTACATCGTCATCTGTTGCAAAGCCAGTCATGTCAGTTCCTGCCAGTTTCAAATTAATTATTGTTTCTAAATCAACTGCCTCATCCAAAATTTGAAAGTCTGAATGGCCACTGACTGTCACTCCATCGAGTCCTAAGTGTGTTAATTTCAGCTTGGTTTTCTCTGGGGTATTTATCAACAAGGTTCCAAAAAAAGATGTTATCGCCTGGTCATCTACCGGACCTTGTGAAGGGTTCATAGAAGCAAACGCAAATCCACTTCCCACCTCATGACTAAGATGCAGTTCGCGGCCTAAATACAGAGCACGAAGGTTTCTGATAGTGTCCTGTGAATTGGAAATCATCTTGGCTATAAGCTTTAAAAATTTCGATGATAGGTAAGGACGAATCGTGAGATGTCGCAAGTTTGGGAAAGTCATTTGAGATATGCTTCGTGAAATATTATCATTTCTCAGAGCCAGATCCAGACACAGTGTCTCAATGTATTCTGGCCGTGCAATCTGCTGAATGAGGTCAACCGTAATCTCTGGAGATGCATCCCAAACTAGAATTGCTAAATTTGGCATTCTGGGGAAGACATCTTTTACAAATTGACGAATCTCGAGATCAGGAAGATCCATAGAGTTAAGGCACTCGAACCTACGAACGTAGCCTGCCTTTATCTTACTCATTCGCAATGTTTTCATACACCGTCTCAGCCCACCTACAGTTCGCACAGATGTGTATGAAAAGTAACGCGAGTCATAATCATTATGTGAAAATTTATCTGTATTGGTATCTATTGTAGAAGGTTTGAGTCGTTTATACGTAAACTCCTTATTGAAATGTCTGTGTGCTGAGTCAAACACAATACACTGATAAAGACGCGAAACAGTAGAATTGTATAAGTCTTTACACGTTAAACATAAGCGAAATGCATCTGCTTGCAAACACTCCCGCGCAATCAGAGCTCTAATTTCAAATGGAAGGCCTACTAGAGAAGCAATAGGCGCGGTCCTTTTTGCTGGTTTTAAAGTGTTGGGTTTCTTCTGAGTCATGGTGTATAAATTTTTGTCGCTGCCAGGCACAGATTTCATGCCCAGAATCTCTGTAGAGTAGTTATATGCAATATCGTAGAAATTGTCGTCACTGTAGCCGTCGGAGCTGGTGGAAGAAATATAAAAGGAAGAGTTTGAATTTGTACTAGATAAAGAGTTTGATCTCTTTTGATAGAAGTAGGGTAAGGTCTCTGAAGAATAAACTGGAATAACAGAATGCTCTGAGTAAGAAAAAGGTAAAACTATTGGCGACATTTTTATTGCAAAAAATACAGATGGAAAGACTACAAAAAAATAAATGAAAAGAAAAAAAAAAGGAAGAAATTCACTGAAATTATATATTGATTAAATTAATTGAAGCTTCTATTTTTTTATTGTTATTATTTTCTTAGACAACAATAGGAGAATGAAGATACTTAAAATTTCAATTTACATTTGTTGTTTTATTGGAGTTTAAACAAGCCGTTTGGTAGCAAAATACGATCTGATAATTCCAATTTGGGAATTCGCATTTTATTGAAAAAAAAAAAGGAAACAGAAGATCTGATTAGTTACTTTTTTGTATTGAAACTACGTAATTATTATCGTTTTTTTTAACGAGTCGGTTTCTAATAATTGTATCCCTTGTGTTCTAAAAATTACATCGGTGAACATTTCAAATTCTGGCAAACCACAAAATTCATCAAATTCTGTTTTCATTGTTTCATTTTTGCTTTCCACATAGTTCTTTTCTCACTCAACCAGTACTCAAAATAAAACTTATTTGACTTTTTGAACAACCATTGAAAGCAACTACCGTAGAAAAATATCAATTGAGTCAGTCACAATGTTGAGAGCGTCTATGATGGTACATTCTCCGGTTTCGGTCGTGAAAGAACTTGTTGAAAATTCCCTCGACTGCGGTGCTAAATCTATCTTAATTCAGGTTGACACTTCCACACTTGCTTTTTTAGAAGTGCGCGACAACGGTCCTGGAATTAACTCAAATGACAGAGTAGCATTAGCTGTACCTAATACAACATCAAAAATGAAATCGCCTGATGAAGATCTGAGATATTTGGGATTTAGAGGCGAAGCACTCGCATGTATTGCTGACCTGAGTGAGTCGCCTCCTAATATTAAAATGAGAGTTACAACCCGGACGAATAGGGAAACAATTGGCCAAACTTGGTTTGTAGACAAAGATGGCCAGGCAGTTTTGCCGTAAGAAATATTCATTCACCAAAACTAACAATGAGAAATTAATGTGGTGATGTAGAAATCAAAACATGAAAACTAATGATATTTTTGCCATAGGTTTAAATCAGTTGCCCGTCCGGTTGGTACCACTATTACACTCAACGGTTTGTTTGCAAGATACCCAGTGCGAAGAAAAATTCTTCTCAAAGAGAGCGGGAAAAATATTGTTAAAATACGGCATTTAATATTGTCATTTGCACTTGTTTACCCGCATATCAGGTTTGAACTTCAGGTCAAAAATAACAGCCAAAAACCGTTGGTGTTCAATTCTACGACAGGACTTAAAGAAAAACTGGCCCAAGTTTTTGCTGTAAAAAAATTGTTCAACTTGGAAGAATCAAAAAATCAACCTTTCAAAAATTGGACCTGGACGACGATTCTGCCCAAACTTTTGATATCTGAAGGTGAAGATAAAAAAGTTCTGGGAAGGTCTAAAGAAAAAATCAAGTGGGACTTTTGCTTATTTGCGGTAAATGGTAGGCCTCTCAATCCTATTCTTCCTTTTACGCGTAAGATCATTGCTAGCATCAATTCTCGTCTTTCAAGCATTATTTTCGACAATGAAAGCTTAAATGATGTTTCTTTGATCAATCCAATGTGGATGATTTCTATTTCTTTCATGCATTTTCATGACTTTGACATAAATATTGAGCCATCTAAAGACGATATTTTGTTTTCAAATCTTTCTCAAGTGTTGAGTATAATTGATGACTTCTTGAATCACCATTACCGTCATACATCTGTCAAAAATAAAACAATTATTTCTGATGACGACTGTAAATTGCCTGTCGACAATAATAGGATGGTGAAAAATGTGGAAAAATATGTTAACATATCTTATTTTCACGAAAGCCTAACGGAGAGCATTGAAAAAAAATCACTGTCTACACCGCTAACAAAAAACACGATTTTTTCGTCTAGTTCTAAAATACAAAACTCGCCGTCAGATAAATCCAGTGAATTTGGCACATCTTATACATCGCCTTCAATACATTTTACTCCAATAAACAAAAATCTCCAACCTCATAAGCTTCCACCTAGTTCACCATCTTCATCTCCATCCCGACTTTTTACAGATCAAAACTTTCCAGTTTCATCTCCAATACATGCTCGTTCATTACAGGTTAACCCAAAAATTACAGCTTCAAAACTCACAAAAAAGTCAGCTGCACAGCCAGGAAGAAATGTTCTTAGGGGTCAAAAGTTAGTATCTCAGTACATGTCAACTAGTGATAGTGCAACTCCCGTTAGTTTAAACAAAAAGGGAGAACAGCGGACTTGCTATTCGAAAGTAATGAAAAAGAAATTTATTTCACAGGTCTCACCATATACTAAAACAAGTACTCATTCATCACTTTCATTGCCTTCAACGCCGCTTAAACCAATTTTATTGTCGCATTTGCCTAGGGCTAGTAAATTTAAAAAGCAGTCTACAATTCCATCTTTTTTTGTAAAAGTTTCACGCCCTGTACGTTATAAACATGAAAATTATGATGCAGAATGGATCACAACAGAGTCGATCTGCGCGTGTTACAAGTCTGTACGCAAAAGTATTGTCACAATCAACTTTGATCATAGTATTGGTTCAAATCTGGACCATGAAAAGAGCTTTATTCTGGATTTTATTTTGCTGCTGAAAAAGAGGTTAGGTAACGAGAACCATGGATATAATCCGCGATTGGGGCTAGATGGCTGGATGATTTTGGAGTAATATCTAGAATAGTTTTAAAAAAATTATAAAAGATAGATAGAAAATCTGTTTATTATCCTTACATTACATATTTTCATGATTAAAATGATAATAACAAAGATAAAAAATGATAGTAATAATAACTAATTTAATGATAATAAATATATTAATTAAGTAGAGGCATACATCTAGAAATTTCTTTTTTATAACACTGTTTTATTCTTCATCCCTCTTTCATATGTAAATTCACAGATGTCTTTGTTTTTTTGTTCCTTTGTAATTCTCTTCTAAAAAAACAAAACCCTATCGCTTATCAGTGGATGATACAGCACAATAACGGTCCTCTATCGAGATGGCCTCGTAAGTACCCTGCATGCTGGTAAAAATGCTATACTCATAACCCTGCACATCTGAAACGACATTAGTCTCTACGACCTTGCACTTATTACGGGCAGTGCACTCGCTGCGTGTGTATACAAATGAGAAAGGCGGCGTGCCCTTAAGATGGAAAATAATCTCAGCCTGGTCGCCTTCGTGAATGTCCTGGATTACTGTGGTTCCTTCAGAGACCACAACAGAAGGAATTGCGTGAATGTATTTCACGTCGTCAGCAGGCAACTTGACGAGACAACCTGACGAGCTATCACGGAGGGTTAGCAATGTCAAGTTACCTGGTGCGGCAGCTAGTCTTGAAAACGGCGTGGTGGTAGTTGCACGCTGTTTCTTACCGTTAAAATCGTATGTAATCTCAAAAGGTGGTACTCCATTCAGACCAAATGAGATGCGCTCACCCACACAGTAATCACGTTTGGGATTGATGGGAGCAAGGTATGGTACATCAGATACAAACACGTACACACGCTCATCTTCACGGAAAAGTGTCCGTCCGCATCCGTTGGCATCCGAAACAGAATTTAATGTCACAGTATGCTTTCCAAGACCCAAACCTTTGTAAATGGAACGGATCAAATGCTTTTTATCTCCAATGTCGCGAATCTTGATTTTTTCAGATTTTCCGCTGTCTTCATGGTGCACTGTTAGGCTTACTGTAAAGGGTGCCTTACCAGTAAGTGTGATAGGAATAGGATCAAGAGAAGGATCCTCAAGATCAGTGTTGACACAGAGCTTGTAAGTCTTGCCGTGATCAGCAAAAGCCGCCGACGGGAGCGGATTAACAACTTGCTTGACGACAATAGGTGTGAAATCAAATGATCTTAGATCAGACTGCGAATAAATACCATCAGACACGCCGGTAAATGAGTACTTGTAGATACCTGCCTTGGAATTTTGCAAGCCAAGACTAGCATACTTGGTGGCCACAGCAAACTTTTGTTTCAAGTAGTTTTTAGGACCAGTCACATCATAGTAAATCATGTAAGGAGACGATCCTGAAAAAAAAAAAGTTAGTCAAAGAAATTTATAGAAAAAAAGAAATAACTTACCAGTAACACCTAGTTCCAAAACATCTTCTTCATTTTCACAAATTGCGCGTCTCTCGTATAGATGATCTTCGAGCTGTGTCAATAAACTGGATTTGATGATACTTAACTGAGGTCTTTCAATCCAAGAAACGTCAAAAGACTTTGACTCTTTAACATCACCAGGACAGTACGCATCTTTTACAGACAACAGAGAGTAAACACCCTTTTGGTTGATTTGAATTAATTCACCATTAGAACGGTGCATAGTAGTTCTCTTGTCAACACTGGTGCCATCAGGCTTGGTATGTCTGTAGCTAATATCCCAAGGACCCTCACCGCTAAGCTTCAAAGGTAAACCTATAGTCTTACCTTCAAGAGTCTTGACCTCCATAGAGCCATCCAATGGCAGGAAAGCAGCAGCGGGACGGTCACGTCTGACATCAACATAAATATCGCGCTCATTTAGCGAAGTAACGCATCCATTGCTATCTTTAACAGAGATAAGAGATATGGTGTATCTACCACCCAGCTTAAGAGCAGGAGTGGAAAGATGGACAAAATTGTCAGTGATGCCCTCCTTGGTGTAAGACTTGCGCTGAGAAGAACCATGAACAATCTCATAGTTAAGAGTAAAAGGAGGGATGCCATTAAGAGAAGCACTGAAATCAATTGAGTCCCCAGAACAGCATTTACGTTTCTGATCAGGATTGACAAATGAAGCACTGGCCAAAGCACGAATGGTCTGCTCAGTACTAAACTCTGCACCAGAAAGCTCAATATTCTTGTAAATTTCATCACCAAGCTTAAAAAACTCATACTTGTATTTTCCAGCAGAAGTAGGTTTAAACTCAACTTTATCACGAGTCTGCATAATTCTTTTGTATTCCGATTTAATAATGACGTTGTCACGGATGATTCTGTAATTTAATACAAAAGGAGGGTTACCAGACAAAGAGACATCAGCCGTAACGCCAACAGGGCCAGCACACTTATCATCGACACTAGCAAAACTAACCTTGATGGAAGGCTCGGGTGGAACGTAAACAAGACAAGTAGCAGGCTCTAAAACTGTACCCTTGCAATAGTTGTCACTGAGTTCAGTTAACTTATATGTACCAGAGTCTTGAGCAGTGATAGAACCAATAAGTTTGGAAAAGTTGTAAGAAAAATCAAACTCGGATTTGCTGTCTGTATCATCCTCGAGTGGTGCATATTCGAAATCAGCTTTAAATGGACCATCTGAAGCATCAACGCCATTGATCACAATGGGAAGTTTAGCAGTGCTTCCCTTGCGAAGCTTTATGGGATTTTCGGGGCTGCAACCTTTGAAATTTATCTGAGGGCGAGGATGAATTTGAAATCCGTAAGCCAAAGATTTAGAATATAATTCTCTCGGATTTTCACGGTTGTTGTAAATTTGTGTATAATTGACAACGTTTCCTAGCGCATCTTCGACAGTATCAATATAATAAACCCAGTCACCAGGAGTACTGAGAACAGTGTCCATCTCAACATCTACAGATTGAGAAGACGCCCATAATAATGAATCACTATCCTTCCAGTAAAAATACTTTCCAGACGAAGGAAAAAACGAAACAGTGGAATTAAGTGGGTTAGAGCTCTGAACAGTCATGGTCTTCTCCTGACCTTGGATAGATCGGCTGTATTTGACCTTAAGTGGTGGCACACCATCAAGAGAAATTTTGGGAACATCAACATCGCCTACACAGCGGTGAGATCCATCAGTATCGGTTCCATTTGAAATAAAAGCAGATGGGCATTTAGAGACAAGAACGTCAGATCTGTAAAGTTTAATGTTCAAGTTTGAGGCATCAGTGATTTTGGTGATTCTGTATAATCCCGGTTTATTGACCGGAATAGCATAATAAGATAACCTGGAATCATCAAGCTTTTCAGGAGACTGTTGCAATTTGTATTTCTTGATCTCTTTCTTCGTAAAGTTGTGAGTAGTGAGTTCACGAGTAATAAGATCGTAACCATTAAGTTGAATAAAAATTGGATCGGTAGCATTTAGTCTAATAGGAATGAAAACTTCTGACTGATGATCATTGCCAACACAGAATGACCGCAGTGTGGGATTAAATAGAGCGGTGCTCTCAGGCAAAATATGCACAGTGTGTCTACCTGACAAATGCGAATTGGTATTGAGAATGTCTTTAGTTCTGATGCGGCTGCCCGTAATGGTCAATTCGCTATCAAAAATAGTTTTCCAAATACCCAGTGCAATTGCTGAAAGCGAAAAAGAAGCGCTAATACTGAGTAGCAGGTTGATAATAATCAGTAATAAGATGATAACTAAAGTGATGAGTTTAGTGAATGTAAGCCATGGTATCCGCAGCACCGGCAGCACCACCAAAAAACTCGTTTCTAGTAAAAGGTACTTAACTACAAAACCAATATCTGAGTATTCGTGTCCGGAAGTGTTTGAATGACGCCTGGCTAAAAGATCAATGATTTTGTAAGCCTGGAGAGCGACAAACAAGGCCGATACCAGTGTCCGCTGAGTGCCTACATCAATATATTCTTCAGAAATAAGAGAATCGGCACTATTCTTTGCAGTGTCCTTCCGCCATGGCCTGATGATAGGCTTTTTTGGGGTTGTCGGTGTTGGAGACGACATGGCGTTAGTATGTTGTGGTAGTAGTTCAATGCTAGATACATGAAAGGTTTTGGGATCAATATTTGGGAAGGTTGAAAAAAAAAAAACACAAAAATTTAACTATTACCCGGCTCTCACAGACGAAAAGATCACGAAACAAACACGGTGATCTTCTGCCAGTAAAAATGGCTTTCATATTAGTTTATGAATTAGATCGAAACATATCAGTGCTGATGCAAGTTTTTTTTCAACTTTAAGATTAAAAACTATATGTAAATTTACTTCATCTGACTGTTATTTTTTTTTTATTCATGGTCAGTTTAATTTTTTTCATCATATCACGCACAATTAGCTATAAGCACAATAAACAGTTTATAATAGTGAACAGTTTAACAGCATAGCCTGCTAAGGCTTTACCATCTCCTCTTTTATTGAAACTATAAAACTGTAATGATGACTATGTTGGGTTTCTCGTGTCGTACGGTGCGGCTACCCCCAAGTAGTTTAACTCTGATTGTATTGACTTGACTTGATGTCTTATTATGTAACTCATAAATAGCTATGAACAGAACTAAACAGATTGTAATAACAATAATAATATTCTTTTTTGTTTTGCAACTTTCAAGCCTCGAATAGCATAATTAGAACCTTACTCTGAGTAATTTATAAGAAATAAGAAAAATAGTTGGCCTTTTTTTTTCTTTTTTTTGGAATATCTTTTCATAATTGCTTCACATCTGTCTGGTATTTGAGAGTGGAGGTTATTGTATTTGATTGTAGGTTTGATACTTCAGCCGTGAGTGAAATTTATCCTACTGGTTGTAACAAATGTGTGCATAAAAAATATGAAAAAACCCCAATTACAGGATTATATAAATGCGTTAAAACTTAAGGACTCCTTTTTTTAAATCTTTCAAATTCAATATGCTATAGTGCTGGTTTAGTTTCAATGTTTTTTTTTTTTTTTTTTTTTTATTTTTTTGCTCATCAGTACTATCGCTTTCTCAAACGTCAAATGCCCTGAAAAACAAAAGCAAAATATATTAAAACTAAAATAATGAAAAACAAAAGCCGTTCACTCCCAAAACAGTTGATTAAACTTTCATACTATCTGGGTATCTTTTCATCTCTCAAACACCAACGATAATACTTATTAGCTAAACCAACAGTATGAGTACTCATGAGGACAAAAAAGGTCCGTCTGATAAAGCTTCAAATATTTCAAATACTAGTGATACATTTAACCCGCCTGTTGAAAATGATTCTGATTTCTACAGTGACAGTAACAGCGAAGTCAACCAATCTATTTTAGATGAGGAAGAAAACAAAAATCTCAGCATAAAAAGGGATAGTCAGTCTGAACAAAACGGTTTTAATTCATTGCATAGTCCGTATGCTTTTGCAAGCATGGCATCTGTTTCGTTTTCATCAGTACGGCCATCGTCAAAACCACTAGTCGCATCATCAAATGTGGCGCCAGACAAGACTCAACTCGCAAGAGTTGCATCCGGCCAACAGGGTCTTATTTCGCAAATTCCGCAAAAACCCATATCTGAAATGACGTCTGATGAACTTGCTTTAACATCTTATGTACCTTCACAGCTCAGCCAAGTAAAAAATGAAGGGCTTTCACAGAAGACAGGCAAATCTATCTCCGTTCAATCAGAAAGTAGTAAATTACCACCTGCAGATGGCGAACCAGAGACATTTGAGACTGGCCAAGAACCCCAAGAAGCAGGTAGAGTCTGGATTCGTCGGCATACCTCGACTGCTGTTAACAGGTACGCCAATTTAAAAAACACGCCAGGTTTTGTTGGTGCAGTTGCTATCGCATTTGCTGCTATTCCAGCACCTAAAAGTTTAATGGCAGCAGGAGATTATTTTTTTGAAAATGACGGCGAGCGGTTTTATACAAAAAGCAAGGGTCGTTCAGAACCTCGGCCTACTGCTGCGGCAAACGTCAAGTTTAAACGTGAGCATACAATGCGCCAGATTTTCAAACGCCGCTTAAAAGCATTTTGCTTTCTTGTGAAAGAGTACGTAAAACTTTTTGGTAAATACGTCATGACTCTTAAAGGATTTGCGGTCACGCTTTATTTTTTGCTTGTCATTGCATTTGGTGGTATGCTCTTCCTGCTGCTTTGCAATGCTGCACCTGCGATGTCTAGAGAATGGGGTCCAAATGATAAGGAGCATTCGCCTCGACAGATCTGGATAGAGATTGATTCTCAAATTTTGAACGCTTTGTTTTGTATTACAGGTCTTGGACTATTTCCTATTCGCATGCGTGATTTATATCTATGGATTCGTGGTCGTTACCTGGGCGACGAAAAGTATAACACACGGATACTCAAGATTCACAGCAAGTGGTTTTGGTCTGGGTTTACAAGTGATTGGAAGCTGCTGATGGTAATTTTGCTTTACATTTTTAATTCTATTTTTCAGGTCTTGATGTGCTTTGTCATGTGGAATTACAATCGTTTCACACGGCCTCCATGGACCACTGGTACACTTATTGCAGCTAGTTTTGGTTGCACTATTGGAGCAGGTATCATTATGTTTTTTGAAGCAAAAAGAATAGACAGGTACAGTTTTCAGACCGGTAAAGCTCGTATTCAGGGAGTGCCGTTTGACAAAAGTGATTTTCATTCTGTGGCTGATGACGATATCAGAAAAGAATTGAGTGAAGTACAGATGACTGAACCCGTGAGTAATGTTGCAACCAGTGAATCTGTAATATTTTCTAAAAGTTCTCCGTTACTCATAAAAAACACTCAGGAAAAGTCAAAAGGTTTGGATAACTCGGACCTTGTATAATATTACTTTATTTACATATTGCACTGTATGTTGTTAATTAAATGTTCAATAGTTGGTGTTTTTTATTATTTATTATTATCTGGATGAATAAATTTCAAATTGAACCAGTGGTATTCATATCTAAAATAGTTCTTGATTGAAGCAAAATATTGTATTTTCAAGCCGTTGCTACAATTTTAATTAGTTCCTGTTAAATTGATTAAATATACAGACATTTCGTATTTTGACTGTAAACAAGATAAAAGTAAATAAGACTTATAACTATATACTTGACATTTATGATATAACATAGTGGAAATTTGGAAAAAAAAATTAATATGGTGGACAACAGTCGTCAAGAACTGCAAAACTATTTTATTTTTTTTTTTTGATTTTCTATTCGAAATCTTTAAAGTCGTTGATTTCGTCACACGATAACGTGATGACAAAAAAAAAAGTATGGCACGGGATGTTCCGGCACCTGCAATTATATTATTAATTGTCGATACAATGTGCCCGAAACGGCATTCAAATGGATATTGACACTTCGAAGACATCATGTCTATTTTTTTTTTTTTGTTTGGCACAATACCTGCTTTATTATTGTACGTCATGAGAGAACCTTTACGGTACCCAGCTCCCCGGCTCTGTACTTCCCCAACTTTTTTATTCGGTTCATAGGAAAAAAAAAAAAAAAAAAAAAACCAGACTTTACTTGGCCTCTGCCTTTCTTTTTCTTAAATTTTTCATTTAAAAAACTTATGGTATTCTGTTGAATACTTTTCTCCTCAAGTTTTTTTTCTTGTTTACATCATGGCTGTGTCTGAACGCACTCCACTGTCTAGTTCTGGGGCTTTCCAGACTGATAACGGCCCCTCATACACCGCTAATGCGTCCAGTTACGTTTATGATTCTTTCAAGTTCAGCAGATCAAATGTTATCAAGTCGCTGATAAAATACAGCAAGTTTATCGGACCTGGTGTTATGGTTTCGGTTGCCTACATAGATCCTGGCAACTACTCTACTGCTATTTCTGCTGGCGCCCTTTACCAATACAAGTTACTTTTTGTCATTTTTTTGTCAAATCTATTTGCTGCGTTCTTGCAGACTTTGTGTATCAAACTGGGTTCGGTTACCGGAAAGGATCTGGCACAGAAATGCCGTGATGAGCTTCCTAGATGGCTATGTATTGTGATCTATTCAATGGCCGAGATTGCAATCATTGCCACAGATTTGGCTGAGGTGGTTGGTACTGCTGTGTCACTGAATATTCTTTTCAATATTCCGTTGTCGATCGGCGTCACGCTAACTATTATTGACGTACTTATCATTCTAGTTGCTTACAGACCTAACGGTGAAATGAAGATTGTGCGAATCTTTGAATACATGGTTTCTGCACTTGTCATTGTTGTGGTCATCTGCTTTGCGACCCTACTATACAGTCTCGACAATCTGGACAAAAGTGCCATTTTCCGTGGTTGCTTTCCATCTTCTGAGTTGCTGGAACCGCAAGGCCTTTATCTATCATGTGGCATTCTTGGTGCTACTGTTATGCCCCATTCACTCTACCTCGGCTCCGGTCTTGTTCAGCCTCGTCTGCGTGATTTCGATAAGAAACATGGTTATTTCAATGATAATGGCACTTCTGAGGATGACTACGACATGCTTAAATATAAACCAAGCATCCATGCTATTAACTACGCTATGAAGTACTCGATTGTAGAGCTTATCCTGTCTCTTTTCACTTTTGCTGTGTTTGTGAATGCTACGATTCTAATTGTAGCGGGTGCTGCTTTGACTAACACTCCGGACGCTGTTGACGCAGATTTGTTTTCTATCTACGAAATGTTGAGAAAGTTTTTGTCACCTGCTGCTGGTACCATTTTTGCTTTGGCACTGCTGTTTTCTGGCCAATCATCTGGTATTGTGTGCACACTCTCTGGCCAAATGGTGTCTGAAGGTTTTCTACACTGGTCGTTCAAGCCATGGGTACGTCGTCTTGTCACGCGAAGTCTTGCCATTGCACCATGTCTTTTTGTAGCTTTTTTCGTTGGCCGAAAAGGCCTTGTTAATGTTTTAAACGGCTCACAGGTGGTTTTGTCACTCTTACTGCCATTTGTAACCGCACCATTGCTCTATTTTACATGCAAAAAGAACGTCATGAGCGTGCGTGTCACCCCTGTTTTGAATGGCTCGCTGTCAAGCACAAGCACATTGGACGAAGGATACTCTGCAGTGCCACAGGAAAGTTCATCACAGCAGTCTATTGCAAGTGATTCTAGCATTATTGTGCCGGAGTATGTGGACATGAGCAACAGCAAGTTGACAAACGTGATTGCAGTGATAATCTTAACGCTAGTTTCTTCCCTAAACTTTTTCATGATTGCATCCATGGCTTTGGGTGCTGATGTTCATTTTTAGACTGTAACAACAATAATATTTTATATATCTCCCCTAAAATGCATTTCTAGTCACTTCTTGTAAACTTCGAGGGTTCTTCTATTAATTTTTTTTTGATATTATTTTGGTTTTTGATTTTATTTTGGTTTTAGTTTTATTCCGTCTTTTGATTTTCCAAAATAAAATTTTTAAAAAAGTTGATTTGACTCATTTACAAACTTGATAAACTTGATTTCTTCGAAAACCAACCTTCTTTTCCTCATCATTACCCCCCAACCAGCACTTCTTCTCACCCACATTCACAATGGTTTCTAACAGTCAAAGATATCTTTCTACACGCTCGTCCACTGAGCCTTATTTGTCTTTCGAGCAAGCCGTCATGCAGGGTCTTGCCCCTGATGGAGGTCTCTATATCCCCACTGAAATTCCTAACCTGCCCGAGAACTTTCTTGAGGCTTGGAAGGATCTCAGCTTCCAGGAGCTTGCTTTTAACATTCTGTCTCTCTACATTGCAGAAGACGAGATTCCTGCCGCTGACTTGAAGAAGCTTGTCGAAAAGTCTTATTCCACTTTCCGTGCTGATGATATCACCCCTCTTACCACTTTGAATCAGGATCTGGGTCTCTACCTGCTCGAGTTGTTTCACGGTCCTACCTATGCTTTCAAGGATGTTGCTCTGCAATTTGTCGGTAACTTGTTTGAGTACTTCCTCAATAGACGCAATGCCGGTAAGGCTGAGGATGCTGCTGATCGCGATATCATCACTGTTGTTGGTGCTACTTCTGGTGACACCGGTTCCGCCGCAATCTACGGTCTTCGCAACAAGAAGGATGTTTCAGTTTTCATCCTTTACCCCAATGGTAGAGTCTCCCCGATCCAGGAGGCTCAGATGACGTCTGTTCTTGACCCCAACGTTCATACCATTTCCGTCACCGGAACTTTTGATGATTGTCAGGATCTTGTTAAACAGGTTTTTGGTGACAAACAGTTCAATGACAAGTACCACGTTGGTGCTGTCAACTCTATTAACTGGGCTCGTATTCTTGCTCAGATCACCTACTACTTCCACTCTTTTTTCACTCTCGCCAAATCTGTTCCTGGTGGACCCCAGGCCCTTGTCAAGAAGATCAATTACATTGTCCCCACTGGTAACTTTGGTGACATCCTCGCGGGTTTCTACGCTAAAAAGATGGGTCTCCCCGTTAACCAACTCATCATTGCCACCAACGCCAACGATATTCTCGACAGATTCGTCAAGTCTGGTAGCTACTCAAAGAGCGCTTCTGAAGCAGAGGCACCTGTTGTGCACGCTACTTTGTCACCTGCTATGGACATTCTTGTGTCTAGTAACTTTGAGCGCTTCCTGTGGTACCTTGCCAGAGAGAACATTGCTTCTTCTAACAGTGAGGCAGGTTCCATTGTTAACAAATGGATGACCGATCTTAAAACCACTGGCTCTTTTAGCGTTCCTGAGTCTGTTCTCTCGGCGGCCCGCGAGCACTTCTCAAGTGAACGTGCCTCAGATGAGCAGACCACCTTTACTATCAAGAAAATCTACACAGAGGTCAGCCCCAAGTACATTCTAGATCCTCACTCGTCGGTTGCTGTCACTGCTGCACTCCGTTCTATTGAGGCGCAGCCCAAGGGTGAGGCTCAGCACTTTGTTGCGCTTTCAACCGCTCACCCTGCCAAGTTTGCAGATGCTGTTGATCTTGCACTCAAAGGTATTGATGGCTACTCATTTGAGGATGATGTCCTACCCCAGGAGTTTAAGGATATGGTCACCAAGGAGAAGAAGCACCTCTATGCTGACAAGCCTGAACTTGAACTTATCAAATCTATCATCATTGAGGAGCTTGCTAAAGAGAAGAGCATCTAAAGACAGAAATTGTCAAAAATCTTACCCTCTCTCTTTTTTTTTTTTGTACAAAATAAAATAAGATAAATTATGTCATATAGTATATGTAGGTATATACGTATAAAAAAAATTTAAATGAATTGCGACTACTTGAACTAATTATACGGAAATAAAAATTAGGAACCTGACAAATATTTTTTTTTTTGTTCTTCATGTAAAGACGATAAATAAGTTGCGGTGTTTTTGCACTGATAAGTGTACACTAGTGCAAGGTTGTAGTCTTTGTGAAGGGTGTGCAAGTGTTTGATATGGCCAGCCACACAAACCTGTGATACACATATAAACATACACTTTTTGAATCTTAAACATAGCAAGAAAAAAAAAAAAAAAAAAAAAAAAGCAATAACGCTTGCCTGCTGAGGGGAAATAGTCATGGCGTTTTATAAAAAAATAAAAAAAAGAAATCTAGGTATAAGCACGTATACTTCATACCTTGAGCAAGGAACGCTGCAAGTTTCTTAAATTATTAGGCACATCTGATAATCCGTCAAGAAACATACGCGCCTGATCTGGCGATGCCGGATAGTAGAACGCATCCACAGAATTCATTGTCGAGTTAAACAGAATTTCATAATGATCCCGCACGTAGCTGTCCTGCTCTGCACAAAAACTAGCAACAATTTCATTCACAACCACGGTCTTGAGCTTAGCATTTGGCTTGTTGTTAGAAATCGTGTCTGCCATAATGCACTCAAGTACGACTTTCAACCACATTGAGCGCCAAAGTCGTAGATGCCGAAGTCGTGGATAATAAAACAGCTTGTCATGCTTTGACTTGTCAAAAAACGTACGCAGTTCTGGAGCGTTAAGACGTAAACAGGAAAGAACATAACTCACACATTCGCCGGACATGTGATGATCTATGCCTTCATTGCCTACTAACCATAGCAGACATAAAAGTATACCTTCAGTAACAAAAAAAATGGTACGCTGCTGTTCGTGTTTAGGTAACGAAACGCGCTTGCTATCACTGTCTACGACTGATTTTGCCATAATAGCTGCTAACACGCAGATTGTCGTAACAATATACTGTTTAATCACTGTGTCTACAGTACTGTTGCTATTAAAACACATCAGACTGTACACTTGAACAAGCTTGCTAAAGCATTCAACAGACCATGACCAGTACGTGGAATTCTGAGCAACCTTGTTAATGTGCTCACCCAGCAAGAGACACAAAGTGCCCAACAGTTCAGAGCGCTCATTAGGCACTGCGGTGTTTTGCTGAATTACCGATGAAGATGATGAAAGTGATGAAGATCGTGAAAGTGTTGGTGATTTGCGGTGACTCTTAGCAAGAGCGAGTACGTCTTGGCCTGGCTGTGCAATGAGCGAGTCACGGTGGCTGCGCTTACGCTCTCCTTTGCCAGCAAGTTCAATAATTTTTGAAAAAAGCTCATTAAGTACAGTTAACTCAACGGCCGAGGGGAAATCCAAAATAGGTGTTTGAGAAGTCCAATGATACTTAGCCCAGTAGTCAGGGCCAAAAGAGGACTCGTCGAAGGACTGGGAAGCCGCACCGACCGAGTTTCTTATATAGTCTGTAAATCCCATGGCTGAGAATAAGTAGCAATATTTTATAAATCAAATATATATATATTTTGAATTGAAAAATAGAAGTGATATTAAAAAAAAAAAAAAATCGTTTTGTGATCTCCTATATATATATCCTCGATCCAAAGTATTGCTGATGCTATTTTAAACAAACAACCATTTAAGTTCAAAGTTCTAATGTGAACTGTTCAACTTTAAAAAGATTAGCAAGGCCCATTTTCCATACTGTTGAGGTTGTACCAACAGGTACGGAGGCATTATTTAGCGCACAGTCCAGCTATCAAAACTAATGGACTTGTGTTGCTTGTCATAAGCTACCATGAACACTTTTTTCTACTTTAAAACCTTACTAACCAAATCCTGACCATTCCACACTGAACCCATGATACTCTCCTGTTGCATAATCCTTTGCACCAACGTACCAACACTTCTTCACTGCTGTGCCAAGACGGCCACCGCCTACGACGTCCAAAACATTAAACTTTTCATTCCAACCGTAGCCAATTGCAATGTGGTGTGAATGATAACGCAGTGGGTCGCCTGGGTACGCCAGGAACTGTCCACCAAAACGCAGCCCTGGTGACAGATAGTACTGCTTGCCTTGTAGGTGAGTATACATGTCGTAAGCTGTCTGCTTGGGGAGTCTCACGACAGGTAGCGGTTTGCGAACAGAATTATTAGATGCTGTAAGCTTGACTGGTACATCTGTGTGGTAACGTGCTTCATACAGATCGTAAGAAGGCAGGTTGGAAGGTGTCTGTGTAGTGTGTGTGTCAATGCTATAGAAGGTGCCGGATTCACCGGATGCCGGACTGACAAAACTGGTACTTTTTGTGTCAATACCCTTTTCTTTAGAGCCTTTTTTTTCAATAGCCTGTTGGCGCTTGAGCATAACCAGCTGCTGGTGCTTCTCAACTTGTGCATTGGCAACCTCCTTACGATGTTTTTGCAGTGCCTCTCGGTCATCATCAAGAAAACTCAGTGCTGCAAGCTCATGCACAGGTCCATCATCAACCAAATATGCTGCGTCACATTCGTCGACGAGGAAGCGAATTTCCTCGGGCATCAGCTCAAGTGGCAGACCTTGGAATACGTTTTGTTGCGGGATCTGTGGCAAGATACCAATGAGGGTGCCACAGACATGAAACTCTTCCCGCAGACGCTTAACATCTTTGATGTCAAAAATGAGACCGCGCTCACCGCTAACATGAATCGGAATCTTAGCTGAGGTCGCGTCAGTAGCCATGACTAGTCTTGATGGATTAAGAAAGGGTTCCAGTAGAGCTTCAAACTGAAAGATTTGCATTGGGAAAAGTCACGTGTAAATAACTAAAAAATATTGAGCCGCAAATCTATAATCGGCAAAAATAGAAATCTTCATACACGTTAATAACAATGGCAATGGCAGCAATTAAATACAGAATGCAGTTGAAAATATATAAATAAAAAGAATAAAACTAAAAAATTAATTTAAACATCTTTTAAAATTATAGAAGTTTCTGTAGCTTTGATTCCATTTCTGGTGATATAAGCATCTGTTTCAGCCATATTTAGAATGTAAACGAGCAAATACACGATATTAGAACTCTTGAAAAAAATAGAAATATTACTTTCCAAATGATTATTTTAAAATAAAAAGTAAAATTCTGTTTTTCAAATGTTTTTTCAACAGTTGGCTTTTCAATAACAGTTTTTTTTTTTTTTTTTTAATACAGTCATAGCTTGTTCAGTTATATACAATTCATATTGTTTGCTCATACCAATTAGGTATTGTGTGTCAAAATACACCTAACCCTGATCTAGTAATTTTTTGTATCTAAAAATCGGCTTTGATAATGGCACTTTGCCACTCTTGAACTTACCACCATACTTTACTTCACATCGTTATAGACACGCCTTTAGACCACATGGTAAATCAATTGATAGTAAGCTACACGCACAGAACAGCTAAAATTAAATGCGAGCCATCTTCGCTGCTACGTGACGTGCGCGCGCGTGCATGCGATGTCTTCGGACTCACAGACCCCGGTAACTTTAGTCTTAAACATAAGGCAACAGAGCTCGATCTGTCACTGCCACTGCGGCTTACTAGCCTTATTCAAAATGCAAAGCTTGAGCTTGTTGTGGCTACAGCTCGTGCCAAGCGCCGCGATGCTGGGCCCATTGAGGTCGCAATTCGCCTACGCGTCGAGGATCTTGCTCCACAGTTCAGCGAGAAGCTCGTTGCACCATTCCCTGCTGCCTTGACAACACTTTGGCAGGTGCTTACATATTTTGAGCGTGTATCTGGAATTAACTTTACAAAACGTGTGTATACAAAAAATTTGAGCGGGTCTTCTGGAGTGCTCATGTTTGAAATGCCTGTTGTTCAGACGTTCAATCGGCGGTTCAGCAAGCTGGAGGAATTTGCTGGTACTCTGGTTGATATGGGGCTGAATAACAAACAGGAAACACTACGTATAAGATTTGAAAAGACTGAAATTATGTTTCACGATGCAATTGAGTTACAAAATAAACTGTTTGAGGACAGCGGTAATGTCAAACCTAGTTCAGTGGCTTTGCAAAAGGAGATCACAAATAATGCTAAGAATATACCAACTACAAAAGCTGCCACAGAGCTGCCATCTCCATCAAAAGAGATTAATACTTTACCAGAAAAGTTAATTGAATCAATCTCTAATCACCAAGTGGACGCCACACCTGTTTTACAACTCTCTGATCAAATCCATTCTAGCTCGGCTGAACCCACCGATCGCAAAGTCCAGGTATACCTTCCATCCACCACCACGCGCGTCATTGCTGATGACGAAGACTCTACGTATGATGTTTCTGTAGCTCAGGTTCAGCGTCTGCACGAACAGATCCAAAAGGTGTCTGCGCCTAAGGACAGTCCTCTTCTCACCAAAGCTCTACGTGAGAAGCTACAACAGGAAAAACTACAGCAGTTGCCTGCAATTCAGATTCGTATCCGTCTACCTGATCAGACTAATATTGAAGCAGAGTTCGCGCCGGCTGAGACTGTGGCTGCTGTTGCAGCATTTGTGCGCTCTGTACTTTGCCGTCCCGACCTCCCCTTCAACCTGTTTATGAGTCCACCCAAAACTATTTTAACAGATGAGACCGTACAGCTTGGTCGCGACTTGCGATTTGCGCGCCGCACGCTGCTTTTTGTTGAGTGGAGGTACGGTACAGGCTACTTGGCCGCCGACTTTCCTACAACCGGTATTGTTAAACCCGAATACGCGCAGGGGGCCAAGGTCATTACCGAGGCCCCGGAGGTTAAACTTGACACTGCGCGTACCTCTGAAAACGAAAATAATAATTTCAAGGAAGATACCTCTTTGTGCAAAGGAAAAACTGGCGGTTCATGGCTTACAAAGGGAAAGGGACCGTTATCGGCCCACCAAAAGTCAAAACTTATGAAATTTATTAAAACGTCAAAGTAAAAAAAAAAAAAAAAGGAAATGATTTTTTTTTGTTGTTGTTGTCAAAACTAACAGCTATTTATATAACTTGTTCTTAGCATTTTATAAGATATGAAATTTATAATATGTTTTATATTATTTACAAAAGGTTTTTAATGCTACTTTATGTACAAATTGATTAATAAAAAAAAATTGTTTATTGTAGACGCGCGTTTGTATACTCTACTAGTAGTTCCTCTACCCGGTCTACATAGTCCGCAGCGTTGACACCAAGTGCCACCAGCACGGCATCCACCAGCGCACGGGCGTCCAGTTTCACCTCTTTAAGCTGCGCTCCACTACCCGTTGTGTCGCGAGCAAGCACGTCTAGTAATCGTTCCATTGCGCGTTCACGCTGCGCGTTCTGCATAAGGATATCAGTGGTATCATCCGCCCCGTCTGGGTCAGCCACGTTACCGTAGACTGGCGCAACCTTTTTAGCAATACGCATAAGTTTGAGGCCGTACAATGCGTTTAGTTCAAGGCCACAAAACTCTGTAGTGTAGCGGACAAAGGCCAGTGCCTCGGCGATCCGGCCCGCGCGCAGGAGGGTACCGGCCGCGGCGCCATACAATTCGAGATCTGGATGCACGCTGGCCGAGCGCACCATGCGAAGCATCACGTCACGGTGCAGGTCTACTACTGCAGCAGTCTCTGCCACCAACGCGCGGTTCCTACCGTGCGTGCGATAAAAATCTGCCAGCATGGTCCACACAGCCATGTAGTCGTCGCGCGAAAACTGAATGCCAGAACGAATGGCCATGTCCAGCACCGCAAAGACACCAGGGAAATCGCCCGCGCGGTAGCGGTAGTAAAGCAGCGCAAGAATAGACGCCTGATCGTGTCGGACGCCACGAGCTGACATACGTGTAAGAAATGTGGCTACAAACTGGTGCCGCTTGCGACGCGCGCCGTACTGTAGAAAAAGTGCGTAGTGAATTGCCGTTGGCACCGGAATTTTCACATTAGGCTTTGTATATTCAGATGAGGCAAGGTCGGTCCTCAAAATGCCCGGCTTGGATTTTGGTGCAAATACGTTGGGATGTGAGGCGCCGCCAGTTTCCATAAATTCTAGTACAGCAAGTGCAAGCTCAAGCTTGTTCTTGCTGAGAAGCGCCTTGATTACTGTATGGAACATCATGTTGGAGGGCGCTACGCCACGGGCAAGCATGGTGTTGACCACACCAAGCGCAGCGTCAATGTCACCCATATTTGCCAACGCTAAGATCCACGCCACGTAAAAATTGGGGCTGTCGCGTAGGTCTGGACTCACGTCTGTCAACTTTTCAAGAGCCACGCGGAGTAGATCTGGCGTATACAAAGTAGCCACGGGTGTGCCCTCTTGCCGCAACTCGGCTGGCAGTAGCGACTGCAGTGTGTCAGCTCCCAGTCGGTTGATATTACGGGCAATGACCTTTAAAAATTCTAACGCACGATCAGTGGAGAGAGTAATGTTCAGTTCCTTTAAATCTTGTAGCGCATGCACTGTTGATACTGTCTGAAAACTATTGAGGAAAAGCGTCAACACACGCGCCAGCTGCTCTTGCGTGGGGAAAACCTTGCGATTAAACAGCTCCGTAGCTTGGTCGGGATCCATGTCACCGTTAATCACGTCAGGCTCACCTGGCCCGCCGTTCATGCGTACTTGCGCAATAAGGTATTGGTACCACGTCCACGCGCGTTCTGGCTGGCCCGCATTAAGATGCCGTGAAATCAACTGCACCACAACTTTGGGAGACACATAGCCATCGAATTTACTCTGTGATTCGGCCGCAAGTTGTTCAGCCCGCGTCAGATTATGGGCGTCAAGGTAAAGACATGCGCCAACCTCCTGCCACCAAACAGAGTTCTCAACGTCCTTTTTGCTACGACGGGATTCCCAGATAGAAAGAGCTGTGGCCATGCCACGGGTTTTAGAAAGCGCCAGTAGGTAATCAACTTCATTAAACGGATCCAAACGCATTATCTGATAGCGGTACAGCAGATCGCCAACTAGACGAATGGCCTGTGTGCGAGCGCGACCAGACAGATTTTTTGCAAACTGAAAAAGCAGTACTAGCATCTGCATGGGCGGACCTATAGTGTCGTCAACCTTCATTTTACTAAAGTCACGCACCACCTCCCATAATGCCTTGTACTCTTTGGCGTCGACAGGCTCGCCTTGGGTCTCCTTGTGGTAGATGCGTTCCGTGAACTGGGTGAGTAGTGCCGCTGCCTGAGCGTATGGCGTCGCATCATCAAGCCCATCATCCTGCGGCAGCATCGCGTCCTCTGCACCATCAAGTGAGCCAAAGCTGGATAGATCCACAGCATTCTGGAGGTACTTGTTGAGTCCGGGTCCGTATTCACTAATCACTTGCCGCAATTTTGCTTGCTCGTCGGCTGGCATGTTTGGGAGAATGCGTTCTAGATCTTCGACTGATTGCACCAGCATATCTTCCTTGCTCAAAGCGGTTGAACCTTGCGTCTTGCGCGCGTTGCTGTTACTACTGCTTGTGTTGGCCGTGTTCCGACCGGGTCTGGTACGCCGCGGACCACGTTCGAGCACTGCAGTAGTTGAAAATGTGCGAGCAATCCTACTGCTAGCAGGAGAAATTGAAAATAACCGACGCACAGTTATGTTACTTTGTAAATGAGCTCTCAGCATTCGGGGTGAAACAAGTAACAACTAAAAACAGACCCTACTGTCTTTAAAAGCCCGGGTCAAGAATGATTTTCGATCTTTCAGGTGTCCCGCCTTAAAAAAAAAAATAAAAAATAAAAAATGAAACAAGTTATCAAATACCCTAACCCAGTGATTATATAACGCCACCATTAACAAGGGGGTTCCTATCACAAAAAAAACGCATTAAAACGGCGTGCTAAGGAACTCAGACATTGAAGCAAAAAAAAAAAAAAAAAAAAGCAATGTCGAAGACCTGGAGAATCGTGACATATCAGAATCGTGTAATACCGTTTTTTCTTTTGTTTTATTTTTTCAACTGACCAAGTTAATGAGATTGCAATTCTAAATAAACAAGGTCGTGTGAGCGGTTAAAGAGCGCGTGGACAGATTGGTGATCTAAAAAATGTGTAAAATGAAAAGAAAATAGAATTAATATATATAAAAAAAGAAAAAAAAAATGAAGGTGCCAAACTGGCTCATATCTCGTCACATAATCATAATTATCAATCCATCCAATTTAGAGATTGGTGGCGATGGTCGCAGAGGTTTATAGTCATTGCAGTCACTGGACCTCAGTCAAAATCTTCACTTCCAGGATGAATTTGCCGACTTTGTATTCCTCAGTCGATTTAAAAGCTTTGTCATACGTCCAGCCAACAGTGCAATTACAGTAATTGCAAGAGATGTCTCTTACTATGAAATCGCCCGTCAGCATTGTACGTCTTTCGGGGGTTGCGTAGTTGATGTTTACTCTTTTTTTAAAAAAATAAAATAAAATAAAAAGCGGTAGTGTCAACAACAGCAATATAAAAAGAAAAAAGAAATTGGGGGAGATACCTACACGTCTTTGAAAAGATAAGCCTTACCATGTTGACCCCGAAAGTCCTTGGACATTATATGTTCCTTTCGAGACAGGTGAGTATGACAATGCCTGCACCCGTATACATGCTTTCCGCTGTAGTAGTGATTAAACCTGACGCCCATTTCAGTAGTAGAATTAGTAAAATAGTAATATATATATATATGTAAATAGAAAAGTGATGTATAGCAGAAATAAAGGCAATGATCTTGGTGAAGAAAAAAAGGAGAAGTTTTTTTTTTTTTTTTTTTTTTTTTTTTTTTTGATTATTTCTATTTCATAAAAAAGAATTGAAAGTAAGAGCAAAAGGGAACAAGCGAGAGTTTTTATACCCTTATTTTTTTTTTTCATTTGAGTTACTGTAGTGACTATACAGCATCATTGATGGTGAGCAGTAATAATGTTTATAGAAGAATGGAATTAAAGAATTAGACATCAAAGATCAGACATCAAAGATCAGACATCAAACATCAAAGGCTTGAGTATTAAAAAGAAAAAAACAAGCAGCAATCTTGTAACAAAAGAAAATAATAAATAAAAATAAACGCCAGTGTTTAAGAGACAATCATAAACCTGACGTTACCAGATCAAATATTAAAACATAATCAATAAGTTACATGTCGATTATCAATGACTCTTAAATTCTTTTCTGGTGATAATAACAAACAGTTAATGAGACGTTTTATTTATTGTTTCATTTGATATCAACAACTATACAAGTAATGGTGCTATCATAAGTACTAACGTGTTCCCAAACTATAGTCTGTAAGTATCATCGGTACCAAAAAAAAAAAAAAAAAAAAAAAAAGACCCGAGTGGATACTAAAAAGCTTTCACATCTATATAGCAATTATAAAAAAAAAGAAACCACTAACCATACCCATGTGCACTATTTCGAATCCTTCAAACAGTTTGAATCTTATCACACCTTTTTCTTTTATTTTTTTTTTTTTTTGATCTTTATGAGCTATTACTTGAGCACAATTAACAAGATAATAAAAATCAAAAACAAAATCACAATCGTAAGTAGCGACCCATTATTGCGCGCTTTGCGCGAAAAAGTATTCAATCGCTTCTGAGCGTTCTGCAGCCGTCGCGAGCTTCCCTCCGTCAATTCATCCACCTCTTCTAACAACTCTAAATGAGAATCCAGCTCGTTGTTAATGTCCAGGGACAGCTGATGCTGCCGCCCCACGCTAGCTGCTAGTCGGTCCAAATGAGCGTCCTGTTCTCTCATCACCTGCTGCTGCAGCTGGAAATGCTCATTGTCCGTTTCTAACTGAATTTCTTGGTCTGTAAGCCTGCCTGTCTCGTCAGAGTCATCACGGTACGGCGTAATGAAAAGCTCTTCGCGTCCGTCCTTTTGGCGATTGTCACCGTTTGCCGAGTGGAGTTGTGACACGTGCGGCTCCTGTACGTCTACCAAATTCTCTCGAAATCGCACATGCTTAGGCGCTGGTTGCACTGGCGGCTTGGGCGGCGTTAGCTCAAACTCCTTAACATCAAGCTCTGGTTTTTGGGCTGTGTAAAGCTTGACCAAATCACCGTATACCACTAAAAGCTGGCCCAGAGCTTTGCTTTCCTTTGTCGCCGGACTAACACGGGCATCTATAGTGTCTTGCAATGTCTCTATCCCGTTTTGTAGAGTGTGAAAGGACTTGGTAATCTCGCGCTCTTCGTCCACCGACGGTTCAAGACCTAGTTCCGTCATCCGTGCACGCTCATCAAGCGAAATCTGTGTTTGATCTGCCAAAAGAAGAAGTTTGGCCACTGTGCTGCTGCTCATGTTCAAATTCAATATGAATAAGATTTAATAAAAATAAAACTAAAAAAAGTGTATGTAAGCTTCAAGGCGACACAGTAAGTGAAAGAGGCATCATCAATGCCAGAAATAAAACAAAATAAAAGGAAAAAAAAAAAAAAAAAAAAAAAAAAAAAAACTCAAGTCTGTTAATCACGTGCAGACATTTCTAATTTATCAGATCAATCTAGGACAATTCCCCAAAATAGATTTCATTTTCTTATAATTATGATATTTTATACATTGATGAGAAAAAAAAAAACGAAGCCTGTCATCTATCCGTTGTTCATGTCCTCCTCTTTTCTTCCATCTTGAGCTCAAAAAGTTTTTGTTAGATTGGGAAACAAAGATAATACTATTAAAAAAATGCAGCATCCTTTTTTTGTATTCATAGTTTTAAATTTTTTGATATTAACCTGTTATGAAAATGCCAGTTCAGATTCTGACATCAGACAGAACTTGATTATTATTATTATTATTATTATTATTATTATTATTATTATTATTATTATTATTATTATTATTATTATTATTATTA